>OU015465.1:27641133-27698946 GCA_907164805.1 Brachyptera putata
TCATTGACGCTTATATGACCTACGTTGAATTACCATTAAATTTATATGTTTCCACGAAATGAGGGTGGCTGTTTTCTTACATCATTCTGGAATACTAGAGATATTAAATTTAGTCTACTTTTCAACCTCAAAGTGGCAAGAGTGTTTTGGTCTCCACTCAAACCAATCTGTATAGGCCTAACTACATTTTGCACCCCATATTTATAAATTACCATCTACATCTGCAAGTGAACCAAATCAATCAATAAAACAGTATAGTTTGAATTCATCTTATGAACAGTGTTATAATTCCTCTATCATCCCCACGGTTCCATTACACATATCAAACAATGTTTTTTTTTTCTCTCTTTTTTGTACGCAGCATATACAGGTCAGTAAAAATTACCAATCGACTCCAAACTTGTTCGCATTATGGTGAGTCACCAGAATAGATTTTGACTTATTTTCGTGAATCGTCAAAACACGACTTTCTCGCGAATAACGAACCTCGTCTACAGCCACGGTGGCACGGCCAGCCAATCACAGCGCTGGCAACGGAAGCAGTTCGAGCAGCGAGATGCGAACAAGCTCTTTTAATCAAACGATAAGATAAGAGTCAAGGCAATAAATCAACATATCATAAATCTTGTTTGTGTTCCAACAGCTCTCAATTAGCCTTCACTTAATTCAAGTTGATAGGAATCTGGAATTGAAAATCGCTGTTAATTTTCTCCAGTTATGTATAAATTATCTTCTGTTGTTGAGTGCGAAGCGATAAGAACGAGTAACGTGATCCGCTACGTGTTCAGCTATTGTCACTACTGACTGCTGCGATTTGTGCCACGTTCTTCAACTCGGACATGAAGCGAGACTAGACAACAATAGCTGGCATTTCTTACGGACTAGGAAAACGCCATATATGCGTTGTTAGACGAGCGAATAGTATGGGTAAAAATGGGTAAAAACTGCTTCGAGTGGTACCAATTTAGCACATTTTATGTTTTTTCTTCAAAATGGCTGACCCGATCAAGCTGAAATTTTTAGAAATGTGTACCAAAATATAATTCAACTTCACGCGAAATTTCATTTTTTGGAAAATATAAATATTTTCTTTTTTTTTTCGCCATGTTATTCTGATGGGAATTTTTGAAATTTCTTGAATTCATAAAAAAAAAGTGACCCCCCGATAATGCCACAAAACTATACAGATCTAAGTTAGATGAGGAACCATATTGAAAAAAAGTTTGAAGTTGATAAATGTAACCGTTTGACCTGTAGAGAACAGACAAAAAAACAAAAAAAAAGAAAAGAAAAAACATAAAACGAACACAATTTTTTTTTCAGTATGTCAAATTGAATCCTCGCTAAAGCTCGTCTAATGAGCGTTAGCAGAGGCCTCCATCCCACTCTTATGGAGCTGTGTCTGTGTGCATTCTGTTTGTTTGTAGGCACTGCACAGGTCACAGGGCTCCACAGATCGACATGACACTGTTTCTGTATACTCAATCTTATTCCAACTTGGAACTGTACAGTTTTTGGATTCGGACCATTGATGAGAGAAACCATCTCAAAGTTTAAAAAAAAACATTAAATTAGGCTGGGCAAGAAAATGTGAGAAATTAAATTCTGCCAAAATAAATTCATTTTTCACTGAGCGTAAACACACGAATGATACATATTATTACGATTTGTCTGACCAGCCGTTTCGAAGAAAACGATGTTATAAATGATTAACTATTCTTCAGATCAAATAGAAATAATAGCAGAATGGACATCGTTACTGGGTTAGAGTAAATGAGCCCAAATATTCAGAAACACGTATTTGATTTGATTTAATGGAAGGACAAATTTAATTATATCATTATTATTATTATTATTTTCATCCACAGAGAAGAATTCTAATTAATACAGAAATGTTGTTTTCAAAATGTTTATACTCTGGCGATTTCCTGCATGTTCATGGTTGTCGTTGTTGTTGTTGTTGTTGTGTGACTCGGCGTGATAGCGCGCTGAAACCGTCATTGAGGAACCTGGGTTCGATTCTTGCCACGGACGACCGCAGTGCATGGGGTTTACGGTGATTGCTGGACCATAGAGAAGTAACCTTCTTCGTGGCAAGACTAGTTCCTTGTTCCCGGCAGACATAACAAAGAGTAACCAGGAGACTGAGTGATAGTAACCGGGAGACTCAGTGACAGTAACCGGGAGACTCAGTGACAGTAACCGGGAGACTCAGTGATAGTAACTGGGAGACTTAGTGACAGTAACTGGGAGACTCAGTGATAGTAACTGGGAGACTGAGTGACAGTAACTGGGAGACTCAGTGATAGTAACTGGGAGACTTAGTGACAGTAACTGGGAGACTCAGTGATAGTAACTGGGAGACTGAGTGACAGTGACTGGGAGACTCAGTGATAGTAACCGGGAGACTCAGTGACAGTAACCGGGAGACTCAGTGATAGTAACTGGGAGACTCAGTGATAGTAACTGGGAGACTGAGTGACAGTGACTGGGAGACTCAGTGATAGTAACTGGAAGACTGAGTGACAGTAACTGGGAGACTCAGTGACAGTAACTGGGAGACTCAGTGATAGTAACTGGGAGACTGAGTGACAGTGACTGGGAGACTCAGTGATAGTAACCGGGAGACTCAGTGACAGTAACCGGGAGACTCAGTGATAGTAACTGGGAGACTCGGTGACAGTAACTGGGAGACTCAGTGACAGTACTGGGAGACTTGGGGACAGTAACTGGGAGACTCAGTGACAGTAACTGGGAGACTCAGTGACAGTAACTGGGAGACTCAGTGATAGTAACTGGAGACTGAGTGACAGTGACTGAGAGACTAAGTGACAGTAACCGGGAGACTCAGTGACAGTAACTGGGAGACTCAGTGATAGTAACTGGGAGACTTAGTGACAGTAACTGGGAGACTCAGTGATAGTAACCGGGAGACTCAGTGACAGTAACCGGGAGACTCATTGACAGTACTGGGAGACTCAGTGACAGTAACTGGGAGACTCAGTGACAGTAACCGTGAGACTCAGTGATAGTAACTGGGAGACTGAGTGACAGTAACTGGGAGACTCAGTGACAGTAACTGGGAGACTCAGTGACAGTAACTGGGAGACTCAGTGACAGTAACCGGGAGACTCAGTGAATAGTAACTGGGAGACTGAGTGACAGTAACTGGGAGACTCAGTGACAGTAACTGGGAGACTCAGTGACAGTAACTGGGAGACTCAGTGACAGTAACCGGGAGACTCAGTGACAGTAACTGGGAGACTGAGTGACAGTAACCGGGAGACTCAGTGACAGTAACCGGGAGACTCATTGACAGTAACTGGGAGACTCAGTGACAGTAACCGGGAGAACTCAGTGACAGTAACTGAGAGACTGAGTTACAGTAACCGGGAGACTCAGTGACAGTAACCGGGAGACTCATTGACAGTAACTGGGAGACTCAGTGACAGTAACCGGGAGACTCATTGACAGTAACCGGGAGACCTCAGTGACAGTAACCGGGAGACCATTGACAGTACTGGGAGACTCAGTGACAGTAACTGGGAGACTCAGTGACAGTAACCGGGAGACTCATTGACAGTAACTGAGAGACTCAGTGACAGTAACTGGGAGACTCAGTGACAGTAACCGGGAACTCAGTGACAGTAACTGGGAGACTAAGTGACAGTAACCGGGAGACTCATGACAGTAACTGGGAGACTCATGACAGTAACCGGGAGACTCATGACAGTAACTGGGAGACTCAGTGACAGTAACTGGGAGACTCAGTGACAGTAACCGGGAGACTCAGTGACAGAACTGGGGAGACTCAGTGACAGTAACCGGGAGACATCAGTGACAGTAACTGGGGAGACTCAGTGACAGTAACCGGGAGACTCAGTGATAGTACCGGGAGACTCAGTGACAGTACCGGGAGACTCAGTGACAGTGACCGGAAGACTCAGTGATGTAACCGGGAGACTCAGTGATAGTGACTGGGAGACTCAGTGACAGTACCGGGAGACTCAGTGACAGTAACCCGGGAGACTCAGTGACAGTAACCGGGGAGACTCAGTGACGTAAGCCGGGAGACTCAGTGACAGTAACCAGGAGACGGAGTGACAGTACCGGGAGACTCAGTGACGGTAACCGGGAGACTCAGTGACAGTAACCGGGAGACTCAGTGACAGTAACTGGGAGACTCGGTGACAGTAACCAGGAGACTGAGTGACAGTAACCGGTAGACTCGGTGACAGTAACCGTGAGACTCAGTGACAGTAACCGGGAGACTCAGTGACAGTAACTGGGGAGACTCAGTGACAGTAACCGGGAGACTCAGTGACAGTAACCGGGAGACTCATTGACAGTAACTGGGAGACTCAGTGACAGTAACCGGGAGACTCAGTGACAGTACCGGGAGACTCATTGACAGTAACTGGGAGCTCAGTGACAGTAACTGGGAGACCAGTGACAGTAACCGGAGAGACTCAGTGACAGTAACTGGGAGACTGAGTGACAGTACCGGAGACCTCAGTGACAGTAACCGGAGACTCATTGGACAGTAACTGTAGACTCAGTGACAGTAACTGGAGACTCAGTGACAGTAACCGGAGACTCAGTGACAGTAACCGGGAGACTCAGTGACAGTAACCAGGAGACTGAGTGACAGTGACTGGGAGACTCGGTGACAGTAACCGAGAGACTCAGTGACAGTAACTGGGAGACTGAGTGACAGTAACCGGGAGACTCAGTGACAGTAACTGGGAGACTCGGTGACAGTAACCGAGAGACTCAGTGACAGTAACCAGGAGACTGATCGACAGTAACCGGGAGACTCGTGACAGTAACTGGGAGACTCGGTGACAGTAATCAGGAGACTGAGTGACAGTACCGGGAGACTGAGTGACAGTACCGGGAGACTGAGTGACAGTAACCGGGAGACTCATTGACCAGTAACTGGGAGACTCAGTGACAGTAACCGGGAGACTCAGTGAAAGTAACCGGGAGACTCATTGACAGTAACTGGGAGACTCAGTGACAGTAACTGGGAGACTCAGTGACAGTACCGGGAGACTCATTGACAGTAACTGGGAGACTGAGTGACAGTAACCGGGAGACTCAGTGACAGTAACCGGGAGACTCATTGACAGTAACTGGGAGACTCAGTGACAGTAACCGGGAGACTCATTGACAGTAACCGGGAGACTCAGTGACAGTAACCGGGAGACTCAGTGACAGTAAACCGGGAGACTCATTGACAGTAACTGGGAGACTCAGTGACAGTAACTGGGAGACTCAGTGACAGTAACCGGGAGACTCAGTGACAGTAACCGGGAGACTCAGTGACAGTAACCGGGAGACTCAGTGACAGTAACTGGGATACTCAGTGACAGTAACCGGGAGACTCATTGACAGTAACCGGGAGACTCATTGACAGTAACTGGGAGACTGAGTGACAGTAACCGGAGACTCATTGACAGTAACTGGGAGACTGAGTGACAGTAACCGGGAGACTCATTGACAGTAACTGGGAGACTCAGTGACAGTAACCGGGAGACTCATTGACAGTACCTGGGAGACCTCATTGACAGTAACCGGGAGAATCATTGACAGTAACCGGGAGACTCATTGACAGTAACTGGGAGACTGAGTGACAGTAAACCGGGAGACTCATTGACAGTACTGGGAGACTGAGTGACAGTAACCGGGAGACTCATTGACAGTAACTGGGAGACCTCATTGACAGTAACCGGGAGACTCATTGACAGTAACTGGGAGACTGAGTGACAGTAACCGGGAGACTCATTGACAGTAACTGGGAGACTGAGTGACAGTAACCGGAGACTCATGGACAGTAACTGGGAGACTCAGTGACAGTAACCGGGAGGACTCAGTGACAGTAACCGGGAGACTCATTGACAGTAACTGGAGACTCAGTGACAGTAACCGGGAGACTCAGTGACAGTAACCGGGAGACTCATGACAGTAACTGGGGAGACTCAGTGACAGTAACTGGGAGACTCAGTGACAGTAACCGGGAGACTCAGTGACAGTAACTGGGAGACTCATGACAGTAACCAGGAGACTGAGTGACAGTGACTGGGAGACTCAGTGATAGTAACCGGGAGACTCAGTGACAGTAACCGAAAGACTCAGTGACAGTAACCGGGAGACTCAGTGATAGTAACTGGGAGACTCGGTGACAGTAACCAGGAGACTCAGTGACAGTGACCAGGAGACTGAGTGACAGTAACCGGGAGACCTCGGTGACAGTAACTGGGAGACTCGGTGACAGTAACCAGGAGACTCGGTGACAGTAAGCGGGAGACTCAGTGAGAGTAAGCGGGAGACTCAGTGACAGTAACTGGGAGACTCGGTGACAGTAACCAGGAGACTGAGTGACAGTAACCGGGAGACTGAGTGACAGTAACCGGGAGACTGAGTGACAGTAACCGGGAGACTCATCGACAGTAACTGGGAGACTCAGTGACAGTAACCGGAGAGACTCAGTGACAGTAACCGGGAGACTCATTGACAGTAACCGGGAGACTCAGTGACAGTAACCGGGAGACTCAGTGACAGTAACCGGGAGACTCATTGACAGTAACTGGGAGACTTAGTGACAGTAACTGGGAGACTCAGTGACAGTAACCGGGAGACTCAGTGACAGTAACCAGGAGACTCATTGACAGTAACTGGAGACTCAGTGACAGTAACTGGGAGACTCAGTGACAGTAACCGGGAGACTCAGTGACAGTAACCGGGAGACTCAGTGACAGTAACCGGGAGACTCAGTGATAGTAACTGGGAGACTCAGTGACAGTAACTGGGAGACTCAGTGACAGTAACCGGGAGACTCAGTGACAGTAACCAGGAGACTGAGTGACAGTGACTGGGAGACTCGGTGACAGTAAACCGAGAGACTCAGTGACAGTAACTGGGAGACTCAGTGACAGTAACCGGGAGACTCAGTGACAGTAACTGAGAGACTCGGTGACAGTAACCGGAGACTCAGTGATAGTGACTGGGAGACTCAGTGACAGTAACCGGGAGACTCAGTGACAGTAACTGGGAGACTCAGTGACCGTAACTGGGAGACTCAGTGACAGTAACCAGGAGACTGAGTGACAGTAACCGGGAGACTCGGTGACAGTAACTGGGAGACTCGGTGACAGTAACCAGGAGACTGAGTGACAGTAACCGGGAGACTGAGTGACAGTAACCGGGAGACTGAGTGACAGTAACCGGGAGACTCATTGACAGTAATTCGGAGACTCAGTGACAGTAACCGGGAGACTCAGTGACAGTAACCGGGAGACTCATTGACAGTGACTGGGAGACTGAGTGACAGTAACCGGGAGACTGAGTGACAGTAACCGGGAGACTGAGTGACAGTAACCGGGAGACTCATTGACAGTAACTGGGAGACTCATTGACAGTAACCGGGAGACTCAGTGACAGTAACCGGGAGACTCAGTGACAGTAACCGGGAGACTCAGTGACAGTAACTGGGAGACTCAGTGACAGTAACCGGGAGACTCATTGACAGTAACCGGGAGACTCATTGACAGTAACTGGGAGACTGAGTGACAGTAACCGGGAGACTCATTGACAGTAACTGGGAGACTGAGTGACAGTAACCGGAGACTCATTGACAGTAACTGGGAGACTCAGTGACAGTAACCGGGAGACTCATTGACAGTACTGGAGACTCATTGACAGTAACCGGGAGACTCATTGAACAGTAACCGGGAGACTCATTGACAGTAACTGGGAGACTGAGTGACAGTAACCGGGAGACTCATTGACAGTAACTGGGAGACTCAGTGACAGTAACCGGGAGACTCAGTGACAGTAACCGGGAGACTCATTGACAGTAACTGGGAGACTCAGTGACAGTAACGGGAGGACTCAGTGACAGTAACCGGGAGACTCATTGACAGTAACTGGGAGACTCAGTGACAGTAACCGGGAGACTCAGTGAAAGTACTGGAGACTCAGTGACAGTAACCAGGAGACTGAGTGACAGTGACTGGGAGACTCAGTGATAGTAACCGGGAGACTCAGTGACAGTAACCGAAAGACTCAGTGACAGTAACCGGGAGACTCAGTGATAGTAACTGGGAGACTCGGTGACAGTAACCAGGAGACTCAGTGACAGTAACCAGGAGACTGAGTGACAGTAACCGGGAGACTTCGGTGACAGTAACTGGGAGACTCGGTGACAGTAACCAGGAGACTCGGTGACAGTAAAGCGGGAGACTCAGTGAGAGGTAAGCGGGAGACTCAGTGACAGTACTGGGAGACTCGGTGACAGTAACCAGGAGACTGAGTGACAGTAACCGGGAGACTGAGTGACAGTAACCGGGAGACTGAGTGACAGTAACCGGGAGACTCATCGACAGTAACTGGGAGACTCAGTGACAGTAACCGGGAGACTCAGTGACAGTAACCGGGAGACTCATTGACAGTAACCGGGAGACTCAGTGACAGTAACCGGGAGACTCAGTGACAGTAACCGGGAGACTCATTGACAGTAACTGGGAGACTTAGTGACAGTAACTGGGAGACTCAGTGACAGTAACCGGGAGACTCAGTGACATAACCATGAGACTCATTGACAGTAACTGGGAGACTCAGTGACAGTAAACTGGGAGACTCAGTGACAGTAACCGGGAGACTCAGTGACAGTAACCGGGAGACTCAGTGACAGTAACCGGGAGACTCAGTGACCAGTGCAGTACTGGGAGACTCAGTGACAGTACCGGAGACTCAGTGACAGTAACCAGGAGACTGAGTGACAGTGACTGGGAGACTCGGTGACAGTACCGAGAGACTCAGTGACAGTAACTGGGAGACTCAGTGACAGTACCGGGAGACTCAGTGACAGTAACTGGGAGACTCGGTGACAGTAACCGGGAGACTCAGTGATAGTGACTGGGAGACTCAGTGACAGTAACCGGGGAGACTCAGTGACAGTAACCGAAGACTCAGTGACAGTAACTGAGGAGACTCAGTGATAGTAACCGGGAGACCTCAGTGATAGTAACCGGGAGACTCAGTGATAGTAACCGGGAGACTCAGTGACAGTAACCGGGAGACTCAGTGACAGTAACTGGGAGACTCAGTGATAGTGACCGGGAGACTCAGTGATAGTAACCGGGAGACTCAGTGACAGTACTGGGAGACTCAGTGACAGTAACTGGAGACTCAGTGACAGTAACTGGGAGACTCAGTGCCAGTAACCAGGAGACTGAGTGACAGTAACCGGGAGACTCGGTGACAGTAACTGGGAGACTCGGTGACAGTAACCAGGAGACTGAGTGACAGTAACCGGGGAGACTGAGTGACAGTAACCGGGAGACTGAGTGACAGTAAACCGGGAGACCTCATTGACAGTAACTCGGAGACTCAGTGACAGTAACCGGGAGACTCAGTGACAGTAACCGGGAGACTCATTGACAGTAACTGGGAGACTGAGTGACAGTAACCGGGAGACTGAGTGACAGTAACCGGGAGACTGAGTGACAGTAACCGGGAGACTCATTGACAGTAACTGGGAGACTCATTGACAGTAACCGGGAGACTCAGTGACAGTAACCGGGAGACTCATTGACAGTAACTGGGAGACTCAGTGACAGTAACCGGGAGACTCAGTGACAGTAACCGGGGAGACTCATTGACAGTAACGGGAGACTCAGTGACAGTAACTGGGAGACTCAGTGACAGTACTCGGGAGACTCAGTGACAGTAACTGGGAGACTGAGTGACAGTAACCGGGAGACTCAGTGGACAGTAACCGGGAGACTCATTGACAGTAACTGGGAGACTCAGTGACAGTAACTGGGAGACTCAGTGACAGTAACCGGGAGACTCAGTGACAGTAACCGGGAGACTCAGTGACAGTAACTGGGAGACTCGGTGACAGTAACCGAGAGACTCAGTGACAGTAACCAGGAGACTGAGTGACAGTAACCGGGAGACTCGGTGACAGTAACTGGGAGACTCGGTGACAGTAACCGGGAGACTCAGTGATAGTAACCGGGAGACTCAGTGATAGTAACCGGGAGACTCAGTGACAGTACCGGGAGACTCAGTGACAGTAACTGGGAGACTCAGTGATAGTGACTGGGAGACTCAGTGACAGTAACTGGGAGACTCAGTGATAGTAACTGGAAGACTCAGTGACAGTAACCGGGAGACTCAGTGACAGTAACCGGGAGACTCAGTGCCAGCTACTGGAGACTCAGTGATAGTGACCGGGAGACTCAGTGATAGTAACCGGGAGACTCAGTGACAGTAACTGGGAGACTCAGTGACAGTAACTGGGAGACTCAGTGACAGTAACTGGGAGACTCGGTGACAGTAACTGGGAGACTCAGTGACAGTAACCGGGAGACTCAGTGACAGTAACTGGGAGACTCAGTGACAGTAACTGGGAGACTCAGTGCCAGCTACTGGGAGACTCAGTGATAGTGACTGGGAGACTGAGTGACAGTAACTGGGAGACTCAGTGACAGTAACTGGGAGACTCAGTGACAGTAACTGGGAGACTCAGTGACAGTAACCGGGAGACTCAGTGCCAGCTACTGGGAGACTCAGTGATAGTGACTGGGAGACTGAGTGACAGTAACTGGGAGACTCAGTGACAGTAACCGGGAGACTCAGTGACAGTAACTGGGAGACTCAGTGACAGTAACTGGGAGACTCAGTGGACAGTAACTGGGAGCTCAGTGACAGTAACTGGGAGACTCAGTGCCTGGTTCCAAGCGGCAGATATCTATGTCCTGAAACATTCCTCCCTTCCACTCCACCAGAAAAAAATTCAACATCTTCGTCACTCTCACTGAGACCTGTGGCCGAGTGGCTAGCACACTGAACCGTCATTCAGAAGACTGGGGTTCGTTTCCTGCCATGGTCTCGTGGTTTCCCTATGTCGTTCAGGTTAATACCGGGATGATTCCTCAACAACAGGCCACGATCGACTCCTTCCCATTATCCAGAAACACCCGATGAAATTACCTATCATCCCATCATCTCATATGGGCCTATAATTTACCGACGCCAATATATCGTGGTCATCAGTAGAGTGCGTCACTAAACCCAATATAAAAGAAAATTGCATCACTCCTCATAACTTTACCCTATCAACTAAATGCCCCTAACGTCTGTGGTCCACTCCTTTCAACAAGCTCCCAGCCTCGATCACGTCCTCCCCTTCAATCAGCTCTCAGAACATCCCTCAGCGCCAACCTCTTCTATACGGTGTCCGTCAATGAATATCTCTCCCACATTCCATACAAATTAATTGTACACTACCAATATGAATATGTAGGCTGTAACTTATTCCTTGTTTCATAAAATGTCATTCTTTTCATGATCGGCCTGTATTTGTACCATATATGTATGACTAGGAAAACGTCTTATATGCGTTGTGAGATGAGCTTATAGAAGTATGGAAATGTAGAATTGAGAACATTTGGTCATCTAAATCAAAAAAAGGTCAATAAAACTAAATAAAAGTGTTATTATTGTACGTGAGATGGCTCCAGCGAGATGCTGGGGGCGCAATGTTACAGATCTGCTTCGAGCAAGAGAACAAAACATGTAAAACAACGAACGTAAATCAATCGTAACCAGTTTCATCTGTCTGCTACCACGTCTCCGATCAGCTGTTGACACACAATGTTCTCTCTCTCTCTCTCTCCCTGCATGTCATCACTCTCTCTTCTGTTTTAAAGTGTAACAAGAATGTGAGTCACACTTCAGGAATGCGTTTGTTGTCGAATGCATTTCGCTGCCACACGGCCCGAGGTCATGAAGGTGAGCCCCCCCCCCCTCCCAGCTGGCCTACAAGGCGTGTGCCACAACGCCTTGTGTTGTCATGCCAACCCGGGCTGCAAGCCTCCAGCGAACACGGGGATCTATTGGCGTCGGATCAATCATTAGATGAGCGAGCGAAGACTTCCATTTCTCAAACCGTACAAAAATGAGCTGTTTTATTTTTTTTTGGGGGGGGGGGGGAGGGGGGGAAATTTTGTTATTTTGTACGCGACAATTTTGTCAGGAAACATTTCCAGTCGACTCCAAACTATTTCCCATATTGGTGTCACAACTGTAAGACCTCTAATACCCCCGCCAATAATATTTAGGGCCCCAACATAAAAAAGACAAGAGACTTGTGAATAAATGGAAATTATTTGTTAAACGTCAAGACGTAATATGGGCAGAGCACCCGTAGGTGTTGACCCGATGAAAGTCTGTAGGTTACTTGATGTTTTCTCATTACTTTGGTACAACATTTTCCAAAATATCATTTCTACATTTCTCCCTATTGTCTATATGGTACAAATTGATTGGTCTTTGAATTTGATTTAGGACTTGACCCAAATGGATAAAGGTACGTTCATACTACTACGGCAAAACGGTTTTTCAGTCACGGTTGGTCACGTGAACCAATCAGAAACTTGCCGTACCAGGCGTGCGGCTGTGCCGTCCGAGTTGAATCAACTTTAACTTTCTGCCGTACGGCTAGCTTGCCGTGATACGGTTTGGGACGTAGTTGACCTAATCACGGCCCTGCGCATGCTCAGACCGCTTGTCCTACGCAGGGTGGGTGTAGAACCAACTGTTCAGCGAGCGACTCTTTTGGCGCCAATCAAAACACTACACATTTTTACCAGCATTTTGAGAAACCAATCTTGTCTAATGAATTTATCATTGCTCTCGTGAGCAAGAAACCTTTCATGTACAGAGTAACAGATTCCCTGCACAAAGATAAACCTTTGAGAACGAAAACTTGGGTGGAGATCGGAGCTCAACTCAACATAACCTCAAAATAAGTACATTTGCCGTCTGACGTTTACCGTAGTACTCTGAACGAAAGAAAAAGAGCTTGTGTTTACCGCAACGGAAAAACCGTATATGCGGCAGGTTGCCGTAGTAGTATGAACGTACCTTAAGATCCTCCCCTACCACTAGCATTGAAAACTTTATCACTCTGCCGACAAAGACTAAATTCTAAAAGAAGCAAAGCCGAGTTTGAAGAACCTGGTTGTAATTCAAATTTGGATGCACAATGTCCGAAATGAAGAAATGACAACCAATACACCAAAAACATAAAATAACTATAATAAAACATATCCTCGATATAACTAAAGGACTCTATTCATAATTTGTCGGCGAATAACGAAAGGTTTGCACAGAATTCAATAAGGCAGTAAAATATTGTATAGAAAGACCAGATGATGGACAAGAAATGAGAAAGAAGATAAAATGACAATGTAGATGAGATACTGTGCAGAGAAAAGATTAAAAATCTAGCCAAATAGCAATGAAACATCACACACCAGAATGGGTTGGGATTGTTAGTCAGAAAAATCGGTTGAACGGTTTTTCCGGAGTAAAATAAGAAAGTTTGGAAAATCCCCATAAGAATAACCCGGGAGAAATACTTATCAAATTCATACAGAATATGAAAACAACTGTCAGAAACATTTGCAAACATTTTTTCAACAATCGGAAGAGCAATAACGAAGAAAACCCAATAAAAGTATAACTGCCCCCCGGGGCCTGTTTGTTGTGACTGACTGTTTAAAGGACATCTTAACCTTGAATCAGATTCTAACCAATAATTACGATATTCATTTCCATAATTTCAGAGAAAACTAGGATTCGACATTTCATTTTCAGAAATTATGATGAATGTTTTTGTCCTCCAGAGACCATGAGTCATGACGTAGACATTACCGATTCTGTATAGGAAAATCAACAGAATCGAGTTATGTCTACGCCACGACTCAAGAAAAACTGTCAAGTCTTGGAGGACTTATAAATGAATTATATTTTCTGAATTTGAGGTGAATATTTCTAGTTATCTCCAGCTTGGAAGCTAATTAGACGAGCTTTAGCAAGGATTCAATCTGACATACTGAAAACAATTGGTGTCCGTGTGTATTTTTTTTTTTCCATGTTTTTTTGTCGGTTCTCCACAGGTCACACGGCTACAGCTATCAACTTCAAACTTTTTTTCAGTATGGTTCCTCATCTAACTTAGATCTGTATAGTTTTGTGGCATTATCGAGCGGTAATTTTTTTTTTGAATTTTAGAAATTTCAAAAATACCCATTAGAATAAATAAATGAGAAAAAAAAATTCAAAAAAATGAAATTTTGCGTGAAGTTGAATTACGTTTTGATACACATTTATAAAAATTTTCAGCTTGATCGGGTTACCATATTGAAAAAAAAACATGAAATGTGCTAAATTGGTACCACTCGAAGCAGTTTTCACCCATTTTTACCCATACTATTACTATTCGCTCGTCTAACAACGCATATGGCGTTTTCCTAGTATCGTCAATTCGTCATTATTGATTCAAACCCAGTTCCAGGGTTGTGATGACCTTTAAGTGTTCACTTGACCCGACTGACCGAGCTCGGATTACTGTTCAGGGAATACAGTAGATGTGAAATGTTTCTTGTAGTATATCCAGTACAGCAAGTTTCAGGCAAATGGTCGTAGCGTCTGGAGAGCAAATACCGGAATAAAGCATACTCGGTTGTTTGGCATGGGTTTGGGTGTCCAGCCCCATAGGGAAAAAAAGTTCCCACCAGGGTGATTATTTGTGAACATATTGTGAATGTTAATTATGGATCAACCGTATTCTAGAAGATACTTCTCTGAATGGTGTTCAGCAGTTTCAGTCACTACAACATGTTCAGACGGAGAGCCACTGCAATGGTTTATGCTTTAGTTGACTCGGAAAATGGTCACAAAACATGCATCTTGTATTACATACACAATCTGATTACTTCTTGAGATATTTTATCGTGTATGGTATCGATGTGTTTGCAACAGAACTGGCTTTCGACTAAGCTAGAAATAAACAGTTCAACCGAATGCGTTTGGCACACAAGATCAGGGAAAGTCACGCAATTTTTTTTCGTAAAGCAAAGAAACAGACACTATTTATTTGCATCAAAAACGGCCACAGGTTTGCTGATGAAAATAACTTAGCTGATAGAGGAAAGTTTACCAATAAAGTGTATCAATAGTCATCTTCATGCCAACGATATCTACTGGTTTTCGGGTATGTAACGGTTTAACGCATTTCTCAATTAGTTTTTCCGAAATTTTCTCGGTATTTTCAATTTTTTTCATTTCATATTTTTAATGTACTATTTCAACCTTAATACATCAGTAAATAACAAAATATTTGATACATTTTTGTGGGTGGGTTCTCCTTAAAGCTATAACCGTTATGTCAAGTGAAGACACAACGTACAGGAGGACATGGAGGCAGCTGATTCACTGCCGCGGGGTCCGCTAATAGCCGTCGCTAGGAGCGCTAGCTGCTTCTGTCAGCCGCGTCGTCACATACAGGACTTGTAACAGGATCTCCCGATAATAGCGCTAACCGCAAGTTAGCGTGTTCGAACCTGTGGCCTGTGGTTTGGACGTTAAGACCAGCGGGTGTCACCGGGCGGTGATACACTCTCAAATATATGTGGTGATGAGCAGTGGCGTGAATATCCGCGGTGCAGTGGCGTTAGGGGGCCCTTGAGACAAACGTAACTTGATGAAATTATAATTTATAATTTACTAGGAAAAGTCGTTATGCTTTTCTATGTTGATGGATGAGCTGATTAGAATGAAATTTAATTTTTTCAAACGTTTAGTCAGCAGAGTTGAAAAATAATTTCATAAATGATGAATTTAGATGAATTGAATAAATATATTTTTGGATAGAAGATGCATCAGAACAAGTATGAACAAGCAAATCACGCACAGGAGTCTGAGGATCGAGATAATATGAGGAATTCAAGACGAAATTAATCTGAAAAGGACTGCCAACTATTCCCAAGTCACCTTTTCTCACTTCATATCATTCCACATTCCACGTGTAAATCTAACCACCCAAAGGCCTACAATTAGTGAGTGTGGGTATACCGCTCTTGTGGACCACTGTATTGTAAACCTCAGTATTCTGCACCACAAGAAATTGATGGAGTGGAACCCAGTATTGTGTCCACACGATTGTAACCCAATCCGAAAATTGTACAAATACTTTGGTTTTGTGGCCCCCAATATAGTGATCCACAAAACTAGAACACCGGGGTCCAGAATATATTTTCCACCGACTGAATTGGTATTGTGCACCCTACTAAAGTGGTCCACAAAGACACCGACATTGTCAAACTGTAAACTGTAGGCCTACCCCGATAAAGTGATCCACAGAAAAGATATACTGGCCCCCAACCCGAGCTATGCTGGTGCGCCACGAGTGCGATTATTGTGTACTCGAGGCGCACCAGCTAGCTCGTGTTGGGGGCCAGTATATCCACACGACATTTCGATACACTTTTGTGGTCAACAATATCAGGGTCCAGTCTACGGGCTCCGTGAGTGAAATATCGAATGAGTTGTGACGTATTGAGATACGAGACGAGCGGGTCGCCGGCCACACAACGGATTAGTTCGGGAGAGTTCGGCTCCTTGGCCCGAACCCGAGCGGTCGTTCGTTGGTTCGGTCGTGTCCAAGTAGGCCTGTTGAATCGTTATCAAGACTGGTTCCAATATCGGTCACCAAACAATATCGGTTAAAAAAAAATCTTCGTGACCTATAACCCTTGGCCAAAAACATTTATATCATATTTAAAAACTAACAAAAAAGGCACATATTACAGGTATCGAACATTGCCTACTTTTAGATTGGTATAGACGTGTCGTACCGCTCGAGCTAACAAGACACAACGATAAGCCCAAGAAGCCGAACTCTTCCGAACCAATCCGTTGTGTGGCCGGCGACCCGCTTGTCTCGAGATGGCGGTGCATCACTGCCACTAGGGTAATCAACTAGGGAAGGCCGTGACTGCTATTTGTTGACATATTCACGGGCCGCCATTGGCTAGAATCTGCTAGCCTCTTGGAGAGAGTGAAGAATGGCGAACCGGAAGGAAGTTGGATTGAGAGGTGACTTGAAGCCATGTGACGTACTTCCTGTTTGTGTCAGTACTGCCCGTGAGACCGCAGCCAACACTCGAACAATGGGCCAAGACCCGCCTTCTGCGTTGCGCGACCTCGCATAACACTCTCTCGACATCGCGTAGCTCACAATCACCCGACTCAACAATCACGGATCTTAGATCAGAACGTAACACTTGTATTACAATTTAAATTAAACTAGTTTATTTATGTATAACTACACAATACAAGAGGAGCAGAGCACCCTGGTGCGAGAATTTCTCTGCAAGTCGGTTTCTAATTTTGCTTAACGACCCCACCAACAGCTAGGTTATACGGGGGATCGGTTTCTAAATGTGGATAAAAACAAGAGTAAAAAATCCCAACATTTTTGTAGATATTTTTGTATCTGTGGTCGAATTGAAAAAAAAAACATAACTCTGCGCTCAAGTCAAATTTGATAGTTTTTTGCTGAAAAAAAATTAACAGTGTCGGGAGTCGAAACATGGACCTTCAAAACGTGAGGCAGCTATGCTACCAGTAGAACCAAATATTGTCACAAATCCTGACGTTCCCATTGGTCACTTTCAGTCCCATTTAAAAACCGACTCGCAGACAAATTCTCGCCGCCCGGTCCCCTGGTGCCAGCACACGTGTCACGTGACGTGGTCAGGTTCGGTCCACAGCACTGTTCCGACAACACCAGGCTATGAGTGACGTCATGGCACGCGGGACTGTTCCGACAACACCACGTTAGTGCACGCTGGACTGTTGGGACACCACCACGTCATGGCACTCGGCACGTGCCTGGTGGTGTCGGAACAGTGTCGCCGGGGCGTGGCCCCCAGCTGGGCAGGGCGAGGCGTGGCCTTGATTCGCACGGGGGCCAAGGCAGCCCACTCGGCCCCCTGCCTCCCCCGCGTCGCAAGGACACGCACACTACCAACGTCAACAAACTAAAACTACTTCGTTATTACAACCATCGACTGCTAATTGTGTCTCTAGTAGCTGTTCATACGGACCTGGCACAGAGAGGGCAACAAGTTACCGCCAGGGGGTCGCACAAGTACAAAGACTTAAGGGGGTGCTTGCACGGCGCTTATTTAAATGGAGAAAATCATCTTTACTTTTTTTTCTACGTTTACGATCCAGTGTCTTGATTAAAAAGTATTCAACTCCGAGATAATTTTATGCTCTTTAATATATTTTGTGAAGTCAAACAGTTTTAAGACAGTACATCAATGACTATCAACTGCGTTGTGGAATTTATTGAGGTATTGTCTTGAAACGGATATAATTCACAACAATTTAATATCACATTAATTAGATAGCATGAAATTACCTTGGAGTGGATGTACTTTTTATTTTCAACTCTCCGCACCACAAAACGAGCGATGGATGAGGGCAGTGTTAGTCGCCAAATCTACTACATCATGTGAATCTATTTTCGTAAATTAAATTTCCTCACAGTTGTTGACATTTTCATCTTAGAATCAGTAAGCTGCGTCAGATCACACCCCAGTCTTCACCAATTCAATTCAGACATCCATATTCATATCACTAGGAAAAACAATGAAATAATAATGTAACAATAATAAAACGGTTAGTGTTAATCGAGCTATATCAACCAATAGTCCAATGTTTTCATCAGCCCAACTCTATCACCATTTGCCACAACATGTTCAAGACAGCAATTCAGCTGCTAATTTCAAATTAAACGTCTGCAACTTGAAAAGAAAAATCATGATATCAGAAGTTATCTGAACTGTATTTGAGCTGTTAATAACTGTAATTGTAATTTTCCTCTCTCTCACAGGTGAGGTTAGGTGGTAGAACGGTCGGCAGACCGAACCTCGCCCTTTATGACTGTATAACATTGTTTCACACGATTAATAAAGACTTTCTATTATTATTATTATTCAATTACACTGGTTCATGAATATGGGAAAGAATAGTAAAGATGATTTTCTCTAGTTTTAAGCTAGCTAATAATGTCGACAATTATTCTAATGAGGCAAATTTTATCAAAGCACATCTGGAATGATTGTTAGACGAGCTTTAGCGAGGATTCAATTTGACTTACTGAAAACAATCGGTGTTCGTTTTTATGTTTTTTCTTTTCTTTTTTTCTCTTTTTCTTGTGTTTTTTTGTCGGTTCTCCACAGATCGAACGGCTACAGCTATCAACTTCAAACTTTTTTTCAATATGGTTCCTCATCTAACTTAGATCTATATGGTTTTGTGGTATTATCGGGTGGTAACTTTTATTTTTATGAATTTTAGAAATTTCAAAAATACCCATTAGAATAACACAGCGGAAAAAGAAGAAAATATTTTTATTTTCCCAAAAAAATGAAATTTTGCGTGAAGTTGAATTACAATTTGATACACATTTCTGGAAATGTTCAGCTTGATCGGGTCAGCTATTTTGAAGAAAAAACATAAAATGTGCTAAATTGTTACCACTCGAAGCAGTTTTTACCCATTTTTACCCATACTATTACTATCCGCTCGTCTAACAACGCATATATGGCGTTTTCCTAGTATGTAACAGTAACACTCGATAGTTTCACATTATGTTTACCGCACCGCGTGCCGTTACATAGGCCTACAAATAACACGTAACATGACAGTTTGAATGTTCATTATGGATCGACGATTTCCTTGAGATACTTCCCTGAATGTTGTGAAGCATTTGCGTGAACGTCGAAAGTCACTGCGATCGACTAAGGTACAGAGATGGGCAGTATCTTAGATATATGTATCTTAGGTAGATGTATCTTAGGTACCGGTAGATGTAGGCCTATCTTAGATAGATATGTATCTTAGGTAGATGTATTTTTTGAAGTATCTTAGGATACTTGAGATTAAGATATTATACGTAGGGCCTATATTGAATAGGTACTATTTCAAAGATGTATTTTGTAGTTGTATCTTGTATCTTTCCAATAATTCGAGTGGTCTGTATCTTTCTCATCATTTAAAATACAAGATACATTTTAGTAGAGAAAATGATTATTTTTCGGTAATTATGTCATATTGATAATCTCTACCGAATTTATACATTTATTCACAATTTTTCAAAACTTATGTGTGAAGGCTTCTGGCCACGGCAATTATTATGGATTGAGTTTTATGAATATGAATCGAATCGATCAAAAGTAGGCCTATCGAAGTTGAATGAATGGCAACCCTCACTAACAGATTTGCTATAATATTTGGGAAAAACAGCAGTTGGAAAAATGTTACGGTAAAAGTATCTTGTACTTTTTAGTGTCTCGGGAGAGTATCTTGTATTTTGTATGTAAGAAACATTTTGTGAGTATGTTTGTCAAGTTGTCAGGGTGAGTTGCGGGTATTCGAGTGTTGTTGGGCCGCAGACGACAGTCGTGTACTGAGCTGTTGTGGCTACAGTACAATATGCTATTCACTGTTCCATGTCGGTAATACAGGCGCATCATGCGAGCCGGTAATGCAGTCTCGATATGCGAGCCGGCAATGCAGTCTTGTTAAGCGAGCCGGTAATGCAGTCTCGTTATGCCGGCAATGCAGTCTCATTAGGCCGGCAATGCAGTCTCATCATGCCGGCAATGCAGTCTCATTAGGCCGGCAATGCAGTCTCATCATGCCGGCAATGCAGTCTAATCATGCCGGCAATGCAGTCTCGTTAAGCGAGCCAGCAAAGCACTCTCATTCTGCGAGCCGGCAATGCAGTCTCGTTATGCGAGCCGGCAATGCAGTCTCATCATGCCGGCAATGCAGTCTCGTTATGCGAGCCGGCAATGCAGTCTCGTCAGGCGAGCCGGCAATGCAGTCTCGTTATGCCGGCAATGCAGTCTCTTCAAGCAAGCCGGCAATGCAGTTTCATTATGCGAGCCGGCAATAAACAATGCACATAAATAACGGGAATGTCGGGCGTAATGTTCTGGTTCTCATGTAGACAGATAGTTACGATAAGTAACGTTAAGTTATGGGTTTCAACAGTATCTGATTAAAGTGCTATAACTCGTAATTTATGCTTCACAGGCTCGATAGGGCTTAAGGCTTACGGCTTAAGGCCTCAGGCTGAAGGCTTAAGGGCTTAGGCTTGGCGGAATATCAGTTATTTTCACTATTGAACTGTTGAGATAGGCCTATCAGAATTGTAATAGAGCAGAAACACAGGCCTTGATCTCTTTATTACATTAGAAATGAGGTGGGAGAAAATGTTAAATGAACTTGGATTCTAATATTTGCACAGATTGTGATATCGCGTGTCTATCAGCCAGGTCTGTGATCTCGCAGCCCTTCTACTCTCTTTCAACCAACCCTCTATTCTGTCATCTACTCACATATCATGTTCTATTATAGGCCTACCACATTTTATTGCCTGATTGAACTCTGTGGAAACCTTTCGGTAAAATGCTGACAAAATATGAATAGCGTATTTTAGTTATATTGTGGATAATAATAATTAGATGAGCGTAGCGAAGATTTTCACTCAAGTCTTACGGAGCTTTGTCTGTGCGTTTTTTTGTTTGTTTTTTTGTTTGTTTGTAAACACTGCACAGGTCGCAGGGTTTGACCGATCGACATGAAACTTTTTTTTATATGCAAACTTATCCAACTTAGAACTGTATAGTTTTGAGGTCTAATCGGTTGGACCATTTTTGAGAACATCATTTAGAAGTTTCTAAAAACCCCATGAGATTTGGCTGGGCGGAAAAAAATTGAAAAAAAAATCTCTCCAATACGATTCAAATTTTCCACAAATGTGAACACAAGAATAATATACATGAATAAAAATTTGGTTTGATATATGGACCAGCCGTTTTGGAGAAAATAATTAGATGAGCGTAGCGAAGATTTTCATTCCATATACCGAAAAATTTTGGGCTTGGTTTTTATTTTTATTTTTATTTTTTTTTGTTTGTTTTTTTGTGTGTAATTTTGTACGCGGCATACAGGTCAGGAAAAAGTTTCAATCAACTCGAAACTTTTTTTACAAATTGGTGTTATACCAGAATAGGTTGGGATTGTTTTTCAGAAAAATCGGTCAAACGGATTTTCCGGAAAAAATCGGAAAGTATGGAAATTCCCCATAAGAATAGGCCAGGGGAGAAATACTTGGAATTTTATTTTTTTCAAAAGCTCTCAAATTTATACTGAGTGTGGGAAGAACTATCATACACATTTTAAGCGACTTATGGAACAATCGGATGTGAAACAACGAAGAAAACTCATTTTTAATGTACTTTTTTACACATCAATAAAAGCAATTAAGAAAAGCAATTAAGAAACTATTAAATGTGAGCAACAAGTGTCACCAATAAATTAAAACGTTTAAAATCTGTGATGGATATGAAGAAGGCACTGGTTTAATTGTTTGGAAACCAAGGTCCATATACCAACAGACAGCCGCGGTTTTTAAACCTTTGAAGTGATCCATGGCCTGTATATGTACATTGAGCCGACCAAATATTCTTAATTCTACATTTCCATACTTCTAAGCTCATCTCACAACGCATATAAGGCGTTTTCCTAGTATAATAAATGTATTTATTCATCGGAAAGATAGAAATATTAGTTGAAAAATGTTGCATTGTCGAAGTCACGGCTTTCTAGATTCATTGACATCGGATGAAGTTCATTTCAAATGATCAAGGTTTGTAGAGTTTTCGATTATACTTTATATAGACATCTCGCTCATCGTACAACGCACATCCTGCGTTTGCCCAGTATAGTTAATACATTGACTAAAGCTGGCCTTCCATGAACACGGTATTCGCTTAGCGTTGTTTTTAGCTTGGATACCGTGCCGCCATACACCGCTATTGTCAATGATTGGTCGATTTTCAACAATGGAAGCCCAGCTTGAAGAGATATCAAGACGTCCCATATGTAAGTTACTTTACGAGATTCAACACACTTTCACCATTATACCTGACGTTTCGTAAATCTTTAGTCGATAGTGCTGGTCAATCAGTCAAGTTGAGGACTTGTCAAACAACCCAGGCAAGCATCCATCTTACCGTCGACTGAAGCACAATCGCTGAAACGATTCTGAGCACTCTTAGCGGTGATTGACGGTACTACAGGGTAAGGGGTGTGGGGAGGGTAGAGACGGGGATGAATCTTGAATTAACGTTGGGTGAACTGTCTCTGTATCTCTTCAGTTTTATGCTTGATATTATATGAAATAGTTTATATAGTTAAATGATTTGAAATAATGGAATGCTGATCGGTTGTTTGGTTTTCCCAGCCAATGCTCCGGTGTTGCGCATGCGCACGACCCACGGCAACACGCCGTCAACAGCTCGCAGTGAAGGTCGGAATCAGTTTCATGGGGCAATAAAGCAATGTTTTATTGACCAGTCACGTGAACCAAGTCGTGCATCAAATAGCGACCAATACCTCGTTCACACTACAGAATTTAACTACAATTAAGTAGATAACGTTAGTTAAGTTATAATATGAACGGAACTTGGTTAGTAGTTAACTCTAGTTATGTCTTGACTACGTGTCTAGAACTCGGTTAACAGCTTAACTGCGATCAAGAAAGCTACGCCCCCCTCTTGAATGCTTCATTCTGAGGTGTCAACACACCGCTTTATGGATTTGGTAAGTTTTGTTCTCGTGTTATTTCCTTTCCATCCATCAAAAGTTCAATTTAGTATCTTATTTAGGTACTTTAATATTTAGTAATTTTAACCTATAAATGTGACAGTCAAGTAAACGTGACAGCAGTGAATGTCAAATGGCTCACAGCCTTCTAATCCATACTAAGTTCTGTTTAGGAGGCTATGAAATTACGTCACTAACGACAGTTAAGTCAGAGCTATGTGAACAGTTCTTTAGTTACCAAAACTCCACCCACTCACTCATAACTGCAGTTAATGTAACTAGAGTTAAGTTCTGTAATGTGAACGAGGTATAACGGAATGAGCGGCAGACTTGACTGCGAGAGGAAGTTGCAGCCGGCACATGTAGCGCAGTGGGGCTTGGAAACATGGGGACATTCATCTTTACTGTTATTTCCATGTCCACGAATCAGTGTGTTTGGATAAATAGTACATCAACTCCAAGTTAATTCCATGATCGTCAACTGATGTGACATTCTATTTCTGTGATTTCAATCAGCTTCAAGATAATACGTCAATTAATACCAGAAATGTAATTAAATTCATTGACGTATTCTCTTAAAACTGATTGGATTCACAAAAATATAATGCCACATCAGTTGACGATCATGGAATAATCTAGGAGATGATATTCCTTGTGTTATTTAGGCCTGTTCCGAGAACGTAGGAACAAATTGTAAAGATGAATTTCCCCATGTTTCT
Source organism: Brachyptera putata (assembly GCA_907164805.1). NCBI lineage: Eukaryota > Metazoa > Arthropoda > Insecta > Plecoptera > Taeniopterygidae > Brachyptera > Brachyptera putata. The sequence continues at coordinate 27,665,403 of OU015465.1, forward strand.
AAGCACCGTGCAAGAACCCCCTTACGCGCTCGCTTCAAGTGGTACGGGAGGCGAGTATTTTTTCAGCTACCGGTAGTTTTCTATTAGCCAATCGCAGCTCGTCTAGGCTGTTCGCGCGGCAATACTTATCTTTTGTAGAATTGCTGATTTCAATGTTTTAGGTATCGGTGTTTTAGGTAGCCTTTCCGCCCGTGAATGTGGTTAAAACCTCGGTTTCGGGTCGGTATACCGGTCGACACCAACCTGACCTACCTAACCATAACCACGACAGCCTCCCCCAATAATAATTCTTACGACAAATATAACTTCATATATTTTTTAGGTTTTCAGAAAATAGAGAAGGATAGTAGAACATTATCAAAAACATAATTTCATGAAAACAAAAAAGTATTGATAAACCGGGATTCGAACTGGCGACCTTCGTAACCAAAAGCGAGCGTGTTACGGCAGAGCCAACGCAACTTTGAGAATGAGAAGATTTATTAGCCGACATAAGCAAGAGTCCGGCCGTCTGGGATTGGTCGATTGGACCATTGGCTACAGAAAACAACCGGTAGCTGAAAAAATACTCGCATACGGGAGATGTAGGAAATTTCGGACCCGGTTCGATACTCTCCGCCGTCCATGTTTACAGAGATTTGTCATGATTCAACGGCTCAACAACTCAACGGCTCAACGGGTCAACAACTCAACGGTGGTTATTTGGTTGTAGACTCAATGGATGACTTTCCCTGGTCTTGTGTCCCATTTTATTTTAGCCCAAAGCTACTTCTTTTACAAACACATCGATACCACATGCAATGAATTATCTCGAGAAGTAATCAAATGGTGTATGTAACGCGAGATGCATGTTTTGTGACCATTTTCAGTGTCAACTAAAGCATAAACAGTCGTAGTGGCTTTCCGGATGAACGTATTGTTGTGAAACTGCTGCACACCATTCAGAGAAGTATGGTACCTTCTAAAATACCGTCGTTCCATAATAAACATGCACAATATTGTCATTAATAATCTCCCTGGTGGGAACTTGTTTCCCTGTGATGACTGTGGGGACGCCTTAACCAAACTTGAAACATCAACAAGTCAATTCAATGCAAACAATAATAACAATATGTGCTGCGGTACAGTGTGATGGTAGGGGGTAACAGAATGTGACGCGTATTGTAAATGGTGTAATAATACTCGTAATAATATTAATATGACCAGATTTTGATTCTAGTTTGAACGAGATTAGATTAGATACAATAGAATTTGAAGCAATTGTTCAGAACATTTTCAGTCGGCTGTATACCTTTAAATCTTTAGTTTCAAGTATTGTCCCTGCACGGCGCCACTGAACAAGGTGTACGCTAGGATAGAGTCAACTGAACAATTAAATATCGTGTTTTAAATTGAATCTTAAACCTACTCTTTCAAAGTATTCCCTGCGGGGCTATGTGTCTCTCCCAAGTCCCATCTATTGGATTTACCGGAATATTGAGGCTCTGGTATTTCCTTTCCAGGATAACACCCCGGGTGAGTCGCACCCGTCGTAAATATACGGTAAGGGGGAGCGTGCACGGTGCTTACACAAATCGAGAAATGTATCTTTACTATTTTTCTCCATTTTCAAAAACCAGTGTAACTGAATGAAAAGTTCACATCTTCAAGATAATTTCATGCTCTTTAATTAATATGACATTTTATTTCTGTGAATTCAATCAGTTTAAGATAATACGTCAATGAATTTTATAACATTCCTGGTATTCATTGACGTATAGGCCTATTATCTCAAAATAGATTGAATACACTGGAATAGAATGTTACATAAATTAAAGAGCATAAAATTATCCTGACGGTGTGAACTTTTCATGCAATTACACTGGTTTTTGAACATGGAAAAAATTGGTGAAGGTGAATTTCTCATCTTCAAAGTCGAGAGAGGAGTTGAAATACGTTGAAGTTAGTTTGAAAGCTGCATGATAAACGTCGTCTGAAGTGTTTTATCGTCTTGACTAGGATCAGGGTTTCAGGATAGCAAAGAAGTTGGTCAGTTGATCTAGAATACAAGTGTATAGGCCTACTCGCATCCTCGAGAGAAGGTCGAGGTGCCAACCTAACAAACATCAAAGTTGTTTTGTAGCTTCTTCATTATTTCAATATTGGTACACACATTATGAAGTTACTTTGCAACACATTGTGAGAGTGTCTTTACTATTATTACCAAATAGGGGCGTTAAATAATGTTCATCTCAGGGGCGCTGGATTCATTTCAATGATATGTGCGTGACAATTGCATTTCACCATGACTGAAGCTATTAAGCCTAATTTTAATTACCGAACGTATGCATTAGATTAGATCTATATGCATAATAGCTATCCACACATAATTAGGTCTATGCATTTTCTCTCTCCAACACTTTTTTTATCACTTCTTTTGAATGCCAAATATTTGAAATAGCAAGGACTTCGCTCCCTGTTTGTACAAGTTTTTGTTTTTGGTGGGTATTCTACATTTCTGAAAGTTATTTCAATCTCTTCCGCTTACAAATGAAAATCTCTCACACACAATCGATTTGGTATATTTATACAAGCATATCGGATCGTTACAATTTCATTGAAATCTGTGTTGAAATGATTCTTAAAAATAATAAAAAACTTTCAAAAATTAGTGTAAAATGACATTACTTCCGGTTTTCGAAATGACTTCCGGTCAAAACATACAAAAGGCGCATTCCCATATGGGTTCACATATTCCCTGCAAAAATCAGACAAATCGGAAAATTCGTTTGGCCTTTAGCCGGTTTCGCTGGTGACGACGGAATGAGGAGGAGGAGGAGGAAGAGAAGGAAACGAAAAAAGTACGCTTCTCGCAGTGCTATAACTTCCAGACGTTTGGTCCGATATAGCTCAAATTTGATATCCCGTGTCGTGTAGGGCGACTCATTCCATTACAACAAACTAGAGGTATCTAAGTTCACTGGCTTTAGCCCCGTGTTTCAAAACACGGGCCAACATAACCGCTCAAGCGTACGTCGTATTACTTTGAAGCATGGCCACTCGGCCTTGCCGCTATGACGTCATCCAGAAACCATACAACGCGATTCGTCACTCATGCGTGAGCCTCTCGCAAGTGACTCCTGCCTAACCCCAGCCAGTTGACACACGACAGTGACGACAGTGACTGAGTGCCCCATGCCCTCCCGTCTCCTTTGCCTCCATACCCCTCACGCCCCTACGCAAAGGAATAAAACGGTTCCCCGCCCACAGCCGATGGGAAGGCCCAATCATCGCGCATGGAACCATCCAGAATAGCACGGGTCCCCACCCCCTCGCCCTTTCGTTCTCCTCCAGAATGTTCTAGAACCAGCGTGACTTACAGAAAGACCAACAGACAGATCAGCGAAACTCTATGTATAACTAGCCTTAGCCCCGCCTTTAAAACACGGGGTCTCTCTCTCTCTGTTGTTACTATGCTTCCCACTACTATTGTTATAATTGTCGCACTGCATATACCTTGAACGCACAGCATCAGTAACCCAATTACGCGTAAATTCCTTCGCACCTTCCGTTCTCCTCCAGAATGGCGAAGTGTGAAGTGATTTACGCACAACAAAGTGTCAATGATCACACTCATCATGATCACAATGATCAGGGCGGTGCGCCTCCCTCCTCTCCCTCCCTTCTCCGCCCGTCATCCATGCCTCCCTCACCCTCCCCCCCACCACCCTGCCCCGCGATCGCCACCATCTTACAGACAGACAGACACGCTTAGCCTTTTATATAGATAATTCGTGTCGGAGATACAGTATGCTCAAAACTACCTGGAATTACCTCATGTAAACAGTGTAAGCGTGTAGCTAGCTGGCTAGCTGGTCACGCGGGACTTGGCTCCCGTCGAGCTACCACTCGACTATAGATAATCAACTACTAACTCCCCGGTTAGCAACAAACTGTCAGATAAATAATGTTAATTTTCTTACCTGCCTGACTGTCACCATATCCAATAATCACAGCGTTGCCAAATAATCCCAAATCGAGTTTTCACTAAACACATATCACCCCGACGAGTGCGAACAGTCACACGACCAACACCTGTAGCCCGGTTGTCTTATGCGCTTGCCGTGAGTGCGAGTGAGAGGTCCGAGTCGAACAGAGGATGCTAATTACCGTGCGGATATCTAACCATCCTTGATAGAAGAAGAATCTCTACTAACCGTCTGTGAACATCACTATGAGAACCACTAGTTATGCCGGACAATACAGTACTTGTCAGGTGAAGGTTCCGAGCGACCGTCCCCCCTATCTCGCAGCACTAGCGCGCGGGTGGCTCGCTGGGCAGCGGTGTGTGACGTCACCAAGTCTTGCAGCAGCGCGTGAGATGCACTTCTCGAGGTCAACGCGAGGTCACGGAGGAGCGTGCCGGGGAAGAACGGTCATTAGAGACTGGATCAGGTTGCGTGTTGATGTTCAAGATCATGAGGAGGGAAATAGCTTTGTTTTTATTCATCAAATGGCATTGAATATGGATTCAACACGATGAGGATTTGAATAAACGAGTCGTTCTGTTGGAATCTCAAGAAAAATGGTTTTAGACCGAATAGGCCTACATACAGACATGCGCAGTAACTAGATACATGCATCTACGATACTATTTTAGATACATTTGTATCTTGTATTCAGAATTTCAAATACACGCTTAGAATGTAGGCCTATCTTGTATTATGCATTTCAAATACTCATTTTCAATGTATCTTTTATCTTTTTAGGGTTTAACAAATACAAGATACATTTTTTCCACCGATCAAAAGTGATCCAACCCGCCACATCAAAATATGTATATCCAAAATATATCATGGAATATATGTTCAAGGTGTCATTTATCTCTTAAATATATTTCAGTTTTTATAGTAGGCATATATTTCAAATACTCTTTATATATATCTTCAATAGATATATTTTATAAAAAATAAATCATCTCATCTCTCGTAGATATATTTCGTTTTGATGTATTTTTAATTATATCGCAAATATACAGCAAAAGAATATAAGTGATCAGATTATTTGAGTAGGCCTATATGAAATACACGCTAAATATTTTTATGACAAATATATTTTGGCTAGATATACTCCCGAATATCATATATTTCATGTAGTTACATTATGCATGACATACATTTTCCAGATATATATTTTCTGAATACATCTTCGATAACCCTCTTTGAAATTCTGGCTATATTTTCTAGCTATTTATCCATCTAGGAATAGCTAGACCTTGCTAGGCTAGAGTTAGCTGGGAATAGGTCTCTTTTGGCACCTTTCTAGCTAAGAAATAAAAGAATAGCTAGAATGGTAGAACTAACTAGTTATTGGTGGATAACAGAAGAACATGCTAGAACCAGCTATAATTTGCTAGCACTAGAACTTGGTAGAGAAAACTAGGATTTAATGAGCTAGAAATTGCCAGCACCAGCTATAATTTGCTAGCACTAAAACTGCTGAAAAAAACTAGGAATAGCTAGATCTTGTTAGGCTATATTTTGCTGGGAATAGGTCTCTTTTGGCACCTTTCTAGCTAAAATAGCTAGAATAGTAGAACTAACTAGTAATTGATGGTCAACCTAAGAACATGCTAGAACTAGCTTGTATTTGCTAGTACTAGAACTTGCTAGAGAAAGCTAGGATTAAATGTGCCAGAACTTGCCAGAACCAGCAATAATTTGCTAGTTTCAGAACTTGCTAGAGAAAGCTAGGATTAATTGAGATAGAACTTGCCAGAACTGTCTTCAATTTGCTAATAGTAGAACTTGCTAGAGAGAGCTAGGATTAAATGTGCCAGAACTTGCCAGAACCAGCTATAATTTGCTAATAGCAGAACTTGCTAGAGAAAGCTAGGATTAAATGTGCCAGAACTTGCCAGAACCAGCTATAATTTGCTAGTAGCAGAACTTGCTAGAGAAAGCTAGGATTAAACGTGCCAGAACTTGCCAGAACCAGCTATAATTTGCTAGTAGCAGACTTGCTAGAGAAAGCTAGGATTAAACGTGCCAGAACTTGCCAGAACCAGCTATAATTTGCTACTAGCAGACTTGCTAGAGAAAGCTAGGATCAATTGAGCTAGAACTTGTCAGAACCAGCTAAAATTTGCCAGTCAAGAACTTGCTGGAGAAAGCTAGGAATAATTGATCTAGAAAATAGAAATGCATTATACTTATACATTCCAAACTTTGAAATTGAATACACCTATGGTTATTAGATATTACTACACTGTATTTGATTGTTATTAATTTCAAACGAATCTTGAGCTCTTGCAAAGAGTAATTTGTGGATTTAGAATCTGTGGGGGTTAAATGAAACCATAAAAAATGTTCGAACATCAGGTAGAATGAAAAATAACTTTGTATTTTACTAAGGATGACATTGAATTCTTTCAAAAATTGTTGTATCAAGTTGATGTTTTGACGGCATTCAAGTTAAAAATCAATCTTTCCATTTGGTTGGTTTGTTTCGTAGACTATTCTCATGAAGGAAATATTAGATGCAATTTAATATTATATTATATTGTATTATTAGACTACTATATGAAACGTGATGACAGCTGTATACATTATATACACCTTGAGACCCTCCTTTCATATTCATTTCTCATTCTCAATAATTTCTTCGATAATAAAGAGGGCCTTGTTTTAATCGTTTTCCATCAATTGGTGACCCTTGTTGCTTGGATTTAATTGGTTTTCTTAATAGCTTTAAAACGATCTGTAAAAATGTCATTAAATAATTTTTTATATCAAAACGACTGATTGGAGTTCAGTGAAAGTTTGCAATAATCTGTATCATTATTATACTGAGATTTGTTGAAAATTTGAATTTTTTCGAAAGACATTTTTTGGACGAAAATTCTTCTTTTGCTTTTTTTTTGTTATCATATAATTTTTTATATCAAAACGACTGGTTGGTTTTCAATGAAAGTTCGGAATAATGTGTATCATTATTATATTAAAATTTAGTGAAAATTTAAAAATTTTGGAAGGACATTTTTTTTACGATAATTCTTCTCTGGCTTATTCTTATGGGTAATTTGGAAAATGGAAAATTAGTTTTCTCAGAAGTGGTGCAACCGATTGCGTATAAAAACTAATTCGATTCAATCCAGATGATGACACATGGGCATGCCAAGTTTCAATCGATTTTAAATTTTCGTCCGACTTGTAGAGTGCAAAAAAAAAAAAAAAAAAAAAAAAGATTGATTTTTAACTTGAATGACGTCAAAACATCAACTTGATATAACTTTTTGAAAGAATTCAATGTAATTCTTATTAGCTCATCCATCATCGCGGAAACACATAACGCGTTCTCCTAGTTTAATTAACACTTCACATCACACTCGTTGAATTCTTCATTTGTCTTCAACCATTCATGGAAAGTTTTTGAAACAAAGAAACCAACATTTTCATTGATTTTTGCAGGTCTTTTCCTCTTTTCACTACTACGCTTTTCAGTATCTCTACCAGAATTTAATAGGTAATAATTAATTATTCTCTATCAATTTCAACTGTCTGGCACGAATCTGAACTACCAGAATTAAAATAATGATAAATAGTAATACTATTTTTTCTTCGTAATATTGACCTACTGAAAAATGATCTTGCTAAAAATTCATTACCAGATCTATATATCTATATTATTTCTATTATTATTAAATGTAATTTTTTCCTTCTGACCAGGTCAGTTCCCTGATAGAATAGTTTTTTTTGTTGGGCAGCTACTAATATCAGTATTAAATTATTTCACATCCGTTAATAATAGATGTGTTTATGTTCTCATGGGTAGGTCTCTTTACAGGTAGGACAGTCTCACAGATTTGTTTTCCCTTCTTTGCATCACAATGGTTGGTAGGCCACATATTTCTGTAAGGGCAGTTGAAATAAATAAAAAAACAATGAATTATCATATTTCATTCTGGTAATGGTAGGCAGTTTTTTGGTAGGTCACCTTTGGTAGGTCATTTTTTCAATAGACCAGTTGCATATTAATGAATGATTGAAATGAATCTCATAATAATGTTATAAGAAACTATTCCATGTACAATTATTATTGAAGTTATCCATCTTAAAAAATACTTCACATATTAATTAAACATTTTTGAATCTTTGTCAGTCCGTTCGAACTGGATAGTAATATGAAAACAAATGATAGGTTCTAACCATGGGCTGAAATTTGAGATATTTCAATTCAGTGGTTTGCTATTTCCCCATCATATACATACCATGCAACCTTCCAAATTATTGCGTTTTTATTATTACACAACCAATAAAATTTACCTTTTTTTTTTTAAGCTGTTTCATTTTTTCACAAGTACGGTATACAATTTATACACATTTTTTAGCCCCACAAAGTCATGACAGATGACTTGTCTGTGGGTCTAATAACATTCATGTTTATCAATGTATTTATTTCAATAACGTGTAGTCTCACAGGGCACAAGTGAGGTCATCGTGTTATAATGAGCAATTGAGAAGTAATGACAGTCAGAAAACTGGTTTTATAGTAGATGAAGATATTATGAATACAATTATTGTATGCATAAATAAGTATGGATACTCATTCCATTTTTTGAATTACTCAGTTTAGGAGGAAAAACAGTCAATTTCCACCAAAATGAGATGAAAAGTAGCAACTTCTAATTTCTTTTAACGGCTGCAACTTTGTCGAGAAAAATATGTCAGATTTTCTGATGCAATATTTCTGTCTCAGAATATGCTTGTTCAATAAAGTTCGATTCAAATTTCACCAAAGTAGATATATTTCAAAATTGACTTTCTGACTCGGCTGACCAAACGATCGGTAAATAATTTATTAAAATAATGAGATATTAATGATTATTCGACTATTTAGGCTTGTCATTTAGTCTTCATCTTTTTCGATGGAACATAATTTTATCTAAAACTATAACAAACTATAACAATATACCGAATTAACTGTGATGCCCACACCACATCTTATTTATATTTATTTGCATTTTTATGATTGAGTGAATTTTAGTTATTGATTTCAATTATTGATGTATGATTAATATATAATATTTATTTCCACAACATTACGTTAATTGAAGAACTTTTTAAATTTGGCTTTGACTAAGAATAATTCAATTGCTATATTACTGTAATTTAGAACGTAGGCCTACCATATTTGTATTAGACTTGAGGCCTACTCCATCTCTGTTCACTTCAACCACGGAAGGGGGGGGGGGGCAGGGGCCATCATTGTCCGAGGACGCTCGTTCCCCGACAACATCCTCCTAGTTATTTTTCTTCATTCTGTCATTCTGTCTGACCACCTCTCGTATGGACTACTATTCTGGGGCTCTTCCTCGCACGCTAAACGCATCTTCGTAATCCGAATCATTGCTGGATCCGCCCGTAGAGAAACTTGTAAACCTCATTTCACAAATCAGCCAATCCTCAATCTCACCTGTAGGCCTACTCTCATCCATGCGCAACCATCTCAATCTCTTCCCACTCAACTCGGCTGTTCACAACCATGCCACATGGAATCATAGGCGTGCGCAGCCCAAATCATTAGATACGGCCCGTTATTGTGAGGGTATAAACAACATACGTAACTACGTCTATATATTATAATGGAAGATGGCATAAAATTATGATATAAAGTTCACCATCTGCTTAAACGAATAGCATATATATATTATATATATATATTTCGGGGGGGGGGGCTTGCCACCCAATGTCAGCCCCACAGGGAATTTTGTTGATTTACTTGATTTGGAAACAGTTTCGTATAGAATCTAGAAGTAACTCCAGGGTCGGCTCGTTATGTTTTTGCGCCCTGGGCGACATATGAGTTGATTTTACAAATTCGAGTGCGAAGCTTGAGATGATACGCGATCCTAGTTTGCCGATCGCGATAAGAGAATTGGACACTTATAATACTCGACATCGAAAGTAAAGTTTATTTAACTGTTGTATTTGCGAATGACAAATATATAATATGTAAAATTAACAGAATGTGTAAACAAAGACAGTATAAAGACCGTACCTAATGCATCACCGCCGCCAGGCCCAGGCCTACCCGGCATACCCTGTGCGCACGCCTGAATATATTATATCACAATGGCAACCCTAATCCCAGCATGGTCTATGATCCCCAAAATCAACCCAATCGACATGGATAACAAGGAAAATCTCTTGTCAGGATGGTCGACAATGGCAGTAATCGAGCCCCGGTCATCTGAATGACAATTCAGCACACTGGTCCACCCGTCTCAGTACACTATTTTTTGTGAAACAACGGGTGATAAATACAATTTAATATCAGGTTAAAATTGTCATAGTACCCACCAATCAAAGTGACGCATTACATTTTGTCCTGTAAATATGCACGAAAGAACTCAAATAACGCACGAACCACACCCGCGGTGGGTGAGGAAAAGGTATAAGGAGTCTTTTCGTGATTACAGCAATTAAATAAGACATGAGTTTCAATAAAATATCATATGGTTTCACTCACCCTTATATTACGCCCTCTTTCCGTGCTTTCCATATATCAATTCATCGAAAAGAAGCGTATTATCATCAAGAATAGTGAGGTGCGTGTCAACTCTGCAAATCCCGACAAACGAATCTTCTTGAACGAAAATCTGTCTCCCTACAATAGAGAGCTATTGTGGAAAGCCAAACAAAAGGCCAGTGAGTTTGATTACAAGTTTGTGTGGTTTAAGCAGGGCAAAATATTCGCTCGCAAGGACGAAGTATCGCGGGAAACCATCAAAATATTCTCAGAAACTGTCCTTCAAAAGATAAACTAACAATTTCCTCAATTTCACGGACAATTTACTTCATTTGTTTTCATTATTGTGTTATATTTGTATGACCACCTGTTTCTTTAGTGAATTTCCGGAAATCGACAATTGTAATAGGGAAGTTACTGATGACTTAGATTGTTGGTTTAACCAAATTCAGGGAAAAACATTTATTCATATTAACATTAGATCTATTCATAAACACTGGGGTGAACTGAATGTAGTTCTGTCCAATATAATTGGGAATTTTGACGTTTTACTTCCAAGTGAAATATATGTGAATGATATTGCAGCTATTTACTGTTTTGACGGCTACAATGCATTCTATAAAACTAGGTCGCGTCAGAAGGGTGGGGGGCTTCTTTTATTCGTAAAAAATAATATTAAATTTACTGAGATAAATGGAAATTTCGAACATTTTGAGGGGTTGTTTGGCTCACTATCTTTTAATGAATCGGTTTCAATTTCTATCCTAGCAATATATAGACCCCCAAGTAAAAATAAAATCAACTTTGTAATCGAACTAGAATCTTTCCTATTGAACCAAGAGGCAGAAGATTTGATAATCCTTGGTGACATCAACATTGACTTATTACAAACTACTGATAACATAACTCACAAGTATGAAAATGTTTTAGCTGTCAATGGTTTTATTAAATGCATACAAGGGATAACAAGAGAAGAGATTAGACTCGATCACATAGTAACATCTTGTATTGACCACATATTTGTAAGATGCAAGTCAAAATATTTAAATTCGGCAATATTCACAACCAAGATGACGGACCATTACATGGTTATGGTCGACATCCTTTTTGTTGGTGTCGTAAAAACTAATAACAACATCAGTGAAAATAGTTTTCATCATCATAAGACCATACATGAATCCATTTTAAAACGTAAGCTTCGAAGTTGTGATTGGAATCATTATTGTCACTTTCCACGAGTGATGAACTTTACAATGAGTTAGTTTCTACCTTCAATGCATGTTATGATCGATCATCATATTATCGTTCTAACACTCCTGCTAAAACAAGACCACAAAAAATTTGGATAACAGATGAAATCAAGATTGCATTGAAGGAGAGGGATTATTTATTTAAAAAATGGAAAAACTGTTCCAACACTTGTAAAAATATGTTGAGAAATGATTACAAAAAATTCAGAAATGAAGTTAACAAACTAATAACCAAGGTGAAGGCTAAATTCTATGGAGAACTATTCAATAAAAATAAAGGCAGCATTAAAGATACGTGGCAATCCATTAATATGTTATTAGGTAAGAAGAAGAAAAATTCTGTAGATGAGGTTTTGTCTAAATATATTGGAAAAGAAACCTCGAGTGAAGTATTGGCGAACGGTTTCGTTAATTCATTTATCAATGATGTAAAATCTATCACTCATACTTGCCATATCGAAACATCTGACGTCATCCAGCCCACAGCCCAGTTGCAATCCATGTTTATGCCTCCAGTTACAGCCAGTCAAATCAAATATATTATTGAACATTTAGATTTGAATAAACAACCTGGGCTTGACTGTATACGAGTTAAAGATTTAATTTTATTATCCGATGTCATTAGCCCTATCTTGGCAAAGATTATTAACTTATCCCTTGAACAGGGTTTTGTCCCGGATAAACTCAAAATTGCGGTAAATAGACCCGTATTTAAAAAAGGTGACCATATGCTGTATTCCAATTATAGACCAATAGCTTTACTTCCCATTGTTGACAAAATTATGGAGCGCTGTGTTGCGACTGCCTTGACAGATTATCTAAATAAATTTAGCATTATAAATAAACTTCAGTTTGGCTTTCAGAAGGGTAAAAGCACTTCTGACCTTTTGATTCAGTTTTCCGACTTTGTAAACAATAATTTAAATAATAACTTTCATGTAGTCGCTTTATTTATTGATTTTTCTAAGGCTTTCGACACTTTAAGCCACTCAAAATTGATTTCTTCTCTTGAAATATAGGTATCAGGGGAACCTTGTTGAATTGGTTTCGGAGCTACTTGGAAAAAAGACAAATTTTAGTAAAAATAAATAATTCTTTCAGTGACATGAAACCTTGTACCACTGGTGTGCCTCAAGGTTCAATTTTAGGGCCAATCTTGTATCTAATATATGTTAACGATATGGTCAATTGTTTATCCAAATGCCAAGCTTATTTATACGCAGACGACACTGTATTGTTAGCAGCCCATAAAACTTGGAGGATGCAGAAAAATGTATGCAAAAAGATTTTACTAACCTTTTAAAATGGGACACATGACCACAACTTGGTCATTAATTCAAGCAAAACTAAAATTGTGCACATCTGTTCTCCATTCAACTCTTTCAAATTATCACCAGTGAATATTATATGTCACTCCTATGATTGTCTACATAAATTAAAATATGATCAATATTGTTGTAATTGTACCGAGGTGATAAGCTCGGTGGATACCTATGTATACCTAGGTGTAACAATCGACAAGCATTTCACTTGGAGACCACATATCGACACACTATGTAAGAGACTAAGATCTTGTGCGTCACAATTATATAATCTGAAATTCATTTTACCATCTTCAATCATTCGTCTAGTTTACTGCTCTCTTGCTGAATCCCTGATTACTTATGGTCTGTTAGCTTGGGGAAATGCTTCGTCTTCTCATTTAGAAAGAGTTGTCTCGCTACAGAATAAAATGATTAAATCTATTTTGTCGCAAGATCGGCATCTTGTAGATAATAATATTGTATGTATGTATCAACACTGTAAGATACTTCCTATAATCAGTCTTTTTTTGTATAGATTTATTATCAAATTTTATTTCTCTGATCAATATAAAATTATATACACTCATCCATTAAACACTAGGTCTAGATATAAAGAAACTTACATTATTCCAAACTTCATTAATAAACATGGTAAAAGACAATTACAATATGCTATTCCAGCAATTTTCAATACACTGCCAGAAAATCTCAGAACTTTAAGCAATTTAAGATCAGTAAAAATGGAAATAAAATGTTGGTTATTAGAGTCAATTAAATTTAGTTAAATTTCATATTTCTCAGTGTAATTCAAATTCCTATTGTTGTTGTATCATTTTCTCCATGTTATTATGTAAACGTTATTCTCATTAATTTGTTTATAATTTCATTATTTCTCCTGATTATTTTCTGTGATCATCTGTTAACACACCTGTACACACTATTTGTAGTCTATACCATATTTAATCCTTATAACTATACTTGTACTTATTTACAGTTTTTTTGCATCATAATCAAACCACAGATAAGCCTATTTCAGGCTTTGTGGACATTGTGAATCATATTACCTATGTACTTTCTTCTGAATAAAGAATAAAGATTTAAAAAAAAAAAAAAAAAAAAACTAAAAAAAAAGCTGTGGGCTAGGATGCAATGGAATACAAACAAGATTAGAACACCGGCCTACTCATACTCCCTTATCAAACGCAGTCCCTTTCATCTCTGCACCCACATCTAGAATCACCTTCCCTCCTACATCACTCAATCCCTCAGTGACAAAACCTTCATCCCCACTCCTTTGTCTCTACCCTCCCCACACCCTTTACCCTGTAGTACCTGCAATCACCGCTAAGAGTGCTCAGAATCGTTTCGGCGATTGTGCTTCAGTCGATGGTAAGATAGATGCTGCCTGGCTCGACTGCCAAGTCTTCAACTTGACTGCTAGCAGCGCTCTAAGAATGTGTAGCGACCATTGAAGTAACTTCAGTTAATAATGAAAGGGTTTTGAATCTCGCGAAGTTGATAGAAGTTCATAGAAATTGATTAAAATGACCTCACGGTCGTATGTCCAATTAGTATTTTTTTTAGGAGGCATTATAGAAATAACGACGAAATAATAAACAATAAATGAAATAGGATATAAAAAGTACTCTCACGCCCACTATCTTTGCTCTCACTGAGTATGAGTCGAATCGAATAACTCGAAAATTATTTCAGATCGATATATCTCCACCTTAATCAATTTCGACTACAAATACTGCAATCTAATTGGTCAGCGTTCCAACGCCGAGAAGCCCAATGCTTGGTTTTAGAACTCACATCTAAAAGATTTCAAAGCTCCAATGCCAACGTTAAGATAGTTCAGACGGAAGCATTGGAATGCTAGCATTCCAAGATTAGCATTGCAATGCCTCGTGTGAACTGGCTCTAAAGTCTTTCTAACCCAAAAGTGGCCAAAACCCCTACAACAACCTTGATGAGTTCATGCTTGATATCCACACCTAACTTTTCTAGCCTCCTCATTCCGATTGCTACCATGCAGTGTATCCATCTCCTCACTTTAGGCCCTTCTTTCCAGGTCTCTACAGAAGTACAAATCCATCAGTTTTAGAAAACTTATTTTCATCTTGGCCTAGAAACAGATCCTAGTTTTTAATCCTCCCATTTTTTATTTATCTATTCTATTTAATTATTATTTCATCAATTATAATTATTATGACTATACTATGTATTATCATCTTATATTTAGCCTTATCTTATATTTAAATTATATTTATTTGACAAAACCAATTTTACTATAGAGTATGTACAAATCTACAGTGAATCAAGAATACAATACAATACAATAGTGAGTTAGTGATAGTGAGTTATTGGGAACAGTTGGTTAGTGAGGTACTATAAGTTAGTGCAATAGTGAGTGAGTTATACATATATATATATATATATATATATATATATATATATATATATATATATATATATATATATATATATATATATATATAGGGTTTAACGACACACTTGTAAAGTTGAATGTTAGCGCAGATCTAATGGCGTCGGATGGGTGATCAATGAGATGATGGGATGATGATATGACGGTTTCTTGGGTAATGGGAAGGATAGTGGGAATTGGAAGCGGTCATGGTTGACTCATTGTAGGAACCATCTCGGCATTTAGCCTAGATTACAGAAGGAAACCCCTGTAGAGAGGGACGGCGGCTGAGATCGAACCGGGTCCTTGTTGGGTTGGCTGCGATTTTACGGACACAGCGCAGAACTTGTGCAAGAGAAGATTTACGGGGACAAATAGGGAAGAAATAGCGACGGTACTTTCTTCAATATCCTCCTATTTATAGCCGGATGATATATCATCACCATTCATTAGAAAAACCTTATTGGACCGCTGACTTTGATTTGTATCATAATTTTGACTATTATTATCATTATTATAACTACTTATTATTAATTGAAGGTTTGGGTGGAAGACCACTTCTAATTGTGGACCCCGCCTACTTTGTGCAATCGTTGTATATCTATTATCATATTATATCATACAAAAATTGACCAAATAAAGACTTACATTACATTACATTACATTACATTACATTACATTACATTACATTACATTACATTACATTACATTACATTACATTACATTACATTACATTACATTACATGACCCTACTAGAGTCAGATATCAGTTCTCCTTGTATCAACGCTTTCTTTCACTATTTGTGGTGCTTTTACCAATTCCGAATATTCCACCAAATTCACTATGAGTAGACAAAAAAATATATAATACTATAGGCCCATAGTATTATATTTATCTATATAATAATATGAATTAATAGTGGATTTGAGAGTTGTTCTTTTTAGGAAACATAATGATAATGTAACTTCAATATTGATTATCGATAAAAATATATAATACATTTTCAATTTTCAATCGATATTGTCTATTGAATCAAGTATCAAAAGTATTATGGAATAAAATACGAGATTGGAGGTTTTTTCTCGATCACGTAATAGGCCTACTGTTTCAATTTCAGTTCATTTTCCAGCTGTTTTACAATAATATTCATAATAATATTTGACCCTCACGATGACAAATTCCTTTTTCAAATGAGAAAGTCATTTGAGACTATGTTAACTAAATAACTATCTTATACTGACAGTTATAGTCATAGAGACGGGCCCTATCTTAGATACATGTATCTCATGAAGTATCTTAAGATACTGAAACTATCTTGTGTTTTGTATCTTTCCAATAATTTGTATGTAGGCCTATCTGTATCTTTTTTATCATTCAAGATACAAGATACATTTTTGTGGAGAAAATTAAGATTTTCCGGTAATCATGCCATATTGATCATTTCTACCCATTTTATGAAATTTTTTATTTTTTCAAAACTTATAAATATCGAATTGATCGAAAGTGTAACAGATTTGCTATAATATTTGGAAAAAAATAGCAGTTGGAAAAACGGTACGGTAAAGTAGGCGGAGACCCTATCTTGTATTCTTGTATCTTTTGAGTTTTTGTGAAATGTATCATGTATCTTTCAGGGTTTCAGGAGAGTATCTTGTATTTTGTATCCAAGAAACATTTTGTTTGGCGGCTTGGCTTCAAGTTTTTGCTCGGCAGGATTTGGGTGCATTCTGATACACGACGCGGCATCTATTAGTAAACAGCTAGTACTACATGCGAATCGTAGTTCACCCGTGATGGGCGCGCCACTTACCGTGCACTGCGCGTGCGTAGAGAGCATGGCTAACTGTATTTACAAAACAAGACTTTATTGTTCTGAGGATCACGGAGGGTAGGGCTCAGTGAGAATATAAAAAGTGAAACACGTGTGGGTGAAATAATTCCGCTCCAATTGAGCAATAGATTGATATGAATGAAAGGTGTCACAAATGAAGGTGCATTAGGTGGAGATACTGACAAAACAGGTTTGATTGACACAGTTCAAGTCATGGATGTAGGCCTAGAAAAACCATCAATTGGGGGCGAAGAGGAGCAAGTCCACCTAGCTCCTAACCGTGTAATCCCAAATCCAGAAATCTCCAAGGACGCCTTTGGCGAGTTCGTGTCCGAAGAGGAGCATGCAATCATTACTGAAGGGACTGATGTGGTTGAGCCCAGTTTGGTTGCTGATCCTCTAGATATCATCATGACAGAAAGTGATGAAAACCCAAATTTAGCTTCTGACAATGTTAGTTCACCATCAAAGCCTAAATTAGGCTTAGCACTTATAGCAAACTATGGAAGTGATTCTTATGACAGTGATGACAATGATGATAACAAAACCCCTCCCACCAATGCGCTGTCTGCAACTGCTGTGATAGACCTACAACCTGTTCCTGTCTCGATGGACTTTCAAACCGAGTACAGGGTGCCGTCATCGGACGATTCGGAGAGTGAGTCGTCTGAAACTACAGATGACGACAGTTCTTCCAGTAGTTCTTCCGAGTCATCAGAAGGTGTTACCAAAAAGAAAAAGGCCACGAGTATGGACGATTGTACCATCATTGATGTTGAAGAAGTAACCTTGAAACAATTAGGCCAGCCACGAACGAAAGGGGAGGTAACCCTAGACGATCTTCCACCCATAGCAGATCTCCAAATCAGTGTGCCAGAAGAGGAATGCCTTGAAATGGGGTTCATTTCAAGTATTGTTGAACAACAGGGTAAATAATAGTTCTAAGCCGTCACCTTCGTGTAAGATATTGGTCTAGATATTGGCCTAGTTTAAACACCTGACATTTGAAATAGGCCTACAGAATTCCAAGCCTACCAACAGCTTAAATTGGTTGGTAAACAGCAGGTTGCGTTGATCATCTAAATAGTTCGACCTAGATCCAGGTTTTCATATTCCAATCTATGGTCCAATATTCATCCCGGTATGCCTAGGATTCATGCGACAGTAAAATTACCGAGACACTAAGCACGCTTATTTGTGATTTTTTTCCCCAAACTCCCCCACTAACCTAACCGACATATCACCCCTTCCAGCACCCCCCCCCCCCCTCATCAACAATGGCATCAACCTCCCCCACTAACCTAACCAACATAAATCAACCCCTCCAGCACCCCTCCCTCCCAAACAACATATAGGTACAAAAACCATCAGTTTCAAGTGAGTATAAATAAATACCGTGAAAACCAGAAATTCTCATGGTCCCGCAACTTTTTCTGATAGATGTAGGCCTAGGCCTAAACAAGATCTTTCAGAAAACATCAATAACTCGAAAATCAAATACCAATAGCCAAGATCAGTTTCACAGTAAAAATAACTCGAGCGTCTACAAGGGCCTATTATTATTTATCTTTTGGGTAATTTTGTGTTACTCGGTACCAAGTAGTTAAGGTTAGTGGACAAGGTTAATACCACCTACCCTCACCTTCATAGATGGCTGACAATGATCAATGTCCACGTAATTTCATACTTTTTAGGAGTGTTTATTCAATTTTAGGATCTATCAATTTCATGCGTCAGGTGCTTTTTTCAATAGATTTGATGTTTACGTATTAGAAAACACAATTTTTCAGAAAATAGTTACAAAATAGGGATGGTAGGCCTACTGAGCATGACAAATTTACCGTCTTTTGTAGGATGGTGTCTTGCTACCGGTAGTTGTAATGAGTGTCGGTTAACGGGGTTGTTGTTTGTTCCAGTGGTGGTCCAGGCCAAGCAGAACTTCCCGCCTCTGAACCTGGAGACCGTGTTGTTCGTTGACCGCGGGAGACGGCCGCTGGGAGCTATCTTCGACGTGCTGGGCCAGGTGTCCGAGCCGTTCTACTCGGTCCGCTTCAACTCGCCCGCCCATGTCAAGGAGAGGCAGATCGAGGCGGGCATGGCTGTCTACTACGTGCCCAACTCCTCGCAGCACACTAGCTACGTCTTCGTGGACCAGCTCATGGCGTGAGTAACCTCCCGAGCCCGCGGCTACTGGAATATCTCTTCGAAGTTAGGCTACACTTCCTACCAGTGTTGTCAAATGGAAAGGGGATGACATTCTAACACCCTGTTAATATAGTTAAGGCTAAGACCATTACCTATTTTTCGGGTGGTGGAATAGATGTTTTGTTGGAAATTTGGTTGGATTCCGATATGCAAGCAAAATTACTAATCAGCTACTACTAATCAGCTGTGCAACAGCCTTTGAAAATTATTGTAGTGTCGTTGGCTAGAAGGCTGTAAAGCTCAAAACACACTCTCGCGGTAAAATATGTAACTAAAACGTCTAGTAACCAAGAACCTATATTTTGTCCGTTAGTTACTGCCCATTTACTCTAGTAACTCCGCTGAAGTAGGATGGTAGTAATGTAAACGGGGTGTAAGAGTTCCAGTAACCACTAGATGGCGGGGTTTGCCATATTTTGATTTTAACAAAATCTAGTTACATTACACATTTTGGTATGTAGGAAAATGGTAAGACTGTAAAATTATATAGGCAAATAGGGAATTCAAATATTCATAAGCAAAGTTGAACTTGAAGTTCTGCCTTTGTGATTTGTTTCTGCTATCATTCGTTAACCGGAATTTAACAATGAAAACCATCAAATTATACATATTTTGATTCAATTCTTGCTCTATTATGAAATTATTTCCCAAAATAATAGGCACATCAAATAGGCACATCTAATTGTGAGGGTATTATTCATTGCATTGGTTGCAACTTACCGCAAGTCCGTGGTGTTTGTAGTTGTTGAGATAAATGTTGCCAAAGTGCACCGTGTAAATCTGTCCAAGATGCGGGCTCTTAACCAATGACCTAGTATATTAGACTGAGCTGAGCGAGACGCATCAAATAACACGTGCAATAGTGAGGTCGTGATGGCTTGCCTGACAGGCAGGGAAATACCATGTGACACGGAGGGAGATGGAGCCACTACTGTATGGTTATACACGGTGAAAACACACAATGCTGTTTTATTCTCAGTCTCAGAGGATACTGAATACAGTAACGTGGGTGTAAGTCACATGAAAATACGCAGAAATATGTACTGATTATCATGAAGTACATCTCTTAGCAGAACTGCCACATCAGTCATAGCAATCAATTAATTAAGTAATTTATCAGGTCTGACTCGGAGCTCTGCCATTAGGATAACGTGTAACGATATATTCGCAGTCAGGCTGCGTGCACCGAAGCACGTGACTAC
The DNA here is from genome assembly GCA_907164805.1 of Brachyptera putata. Classification (NCBI taxonomy): domain Eukaryota; kingdom Metazoa; phylum Arthropoda; class Insecta; order Plecoptera; family Taeniopterygidae; genus Brachyptera; species Brachyptera putata. The sequence continues at coordinate 27,686,132 of OU015465.1, forward strand.
GTTCGCACCCTGCAGACCTCGCGCCTACATGCATGATGGGTTCAGTTTCTCCATCCCATACGTTGTCTATCCCTATAAGCTCTATGGTCGTCACACATATCATTAGTGTTTTGCCAGAAGGGCCTAAGTGACTATTTCGAAATTGTTCAGGAGAAGCATTTTTTTTTTTTCGTGTTCTGCCTGTATATTGGTAGGCCTACCGGTACCCAACAAAAAATTGCAAAAAAATGATTTCTTAGTAATACATAAATATTTAGTTGGGTAATTGATTATAAAAAGCTTGACGAAGGCCATAGATGTGGTTGTATGAGTTGTGGTTCTGTTCCAGGCTGAAGGGCACCGACTCGTCGTGGGAAGACAACAACGAGCCTCCCCCCTCCTGCCTGGACTACTCGGACGACGAGGCCGAGGCCAACGCCCGCCGGACCGCCCAGGTCGACGAGCCCACGCCACGCAGGCGGGTCAACTCCTTCGAGCGCCGCATGAACGAGCGCAACCTGCGCAAGTCTGCGCTCCCCTCCGAGCCCCGAGCCCCCCTCTCCGGGCCCGCACGCGGGCGCAGCGAACCCCGGGGCAAGCGCCCCTTCGCCGGGCAGCCCCGCCCCCCACGGCCCCACCAGATCCACCAGCCACACCAGACCCACCAGCCACACGGCCCGCCCCCCCAGCGCGCCCGACAGGGGCTGTTCGGCCGGGGGACGAGCTACGGCTTCGGCCCGGCGCAGTCCCAGCCGCTGGCGTTCCAGCACTGCGGCCTCCCCCCCATGCGCTTCGCCCCCCCTCCCTCTGCCGGGTCCCGCCCGCCCACGCCGGCCATGGCCTACCCCATGCAGCCCGGCAGCCCCTCGATGTACCCGTCGGGCTTCGTGCACAGCTCCCCGCACCCCCCCTACCCCGTGCTGCTGCGGCCGGCCCGCTTCCAGGGGGGGCCTCCTGCCCGCTACGAGGGCCCCTTCAGCCCCCCGGGCATGCCCTTCACCCCCTGCTACTCGGGCGGGCCTCACACCTACAGCCCCATGTTCGCCGGCGTGCCCATGTTCAACCCGGGCTTCCCCCCGCCCCAGCTGCCCCCCCGCGCCTCCATGTACCCCGTGGGGCCCCCGCCCCCACCCCGAGGAGGAGGGGTATGAACCTCGCTTGCGGATCTACAGTACATTCAGTTCACAATCATTTCTTTTCATGTGTACTTTTTTATTGTAATAGTTTGTGTGCTTATGAGGGATAAATTTGAAGGCAACCAGATATTCTGTTCTCGCTGCGTTTGGCCTCGGGTGGAAGTCTCCGGTAGCTAGGAACAGTTGGGGTAAAGTTGATTGTGACAACGGTCAGCCCGGTAGAATAACGCAGACACCTCCAATAGGCAGCACGCATCAAACATGATGCAGGAATCAGCACCTCAAAATCAAACTATCCATTTCTTTTTTCAATTTTCAAATAATCCGACTGCTCAACAAATGACTGTCGAAGAAATACCCCACTTGAACAGGTACAAGGGCTGGGTCTTGCGTAAGAAGGCGTGATAGCTCTCGTCAGCGTTCAATTGTCAATGCCAAGAACTGCGGGCTGAAACCGTCTCCATCGAAGCCAACTGCGAGCCTCGACAACATTCTGCAAGCTTGTTTGCACCAATGAGAACATGTCTTGACTCGGTTACCTAGCAGGTCTCCAAGCATATGTCACAGCGCTATGGCTAGAGACATGTAAACATAGCATCTATCTTTTCTTCTCATAGCATTTAGAATTTGGAAAATACGGTAGAACCTCTTTAGTACGTCCCTCTTTACAGCGATCATCGTGATATATCGTCGGTTTTAGACAGTCCCGGCCAATTCCCATAAGACCGTGTGCATTTGTTCTTTGTTAATACGTCTCTTGATATAACGACGAACGTGATATAACGACGATTAGCTCATCTCCACTCTACGTCGTTCTAAAGAGGTTCTACTGTAGCATTTTGGTGCATCTTTTATTTTGAAATATGTTTTGTAGGGGAAGAACGTCTTGTAGCATAACAACAGTAGGCCTATGCTACCGGTAGAACCATTAAATAACATACAATAGGTATGACTCATACAAGAGAAGCACTCCAATTGATGTTTTCAGAAAAATTGTATCCAACACCAGGCTAAACCTATGCCTCGTCTGCCACCTACATTTCCAATTGAACTTTTGTTCTCAAAATTCCCCAACTGACTTTACTCTTTTGATTCCCAATTGATCTAATTTTGAAAAAAATAACGTCTATGATCTATAGGCCTACCGGTAATGCCTTTATTCTGAACATAGCGTCTATATCGCCAGTACATTGAGACATAGCGGAAGCAGAAGTTTGTACCACTTTGTCGCCTTACAAAAACATGATCAAACACTGTAACATCAGATTCATTGAAATATGTAAAAATATTAGTAAAACATTCATTAAAGCACTTTTAGATTTCATCGCTTTTATAGCAATTGCTATTTTTACATGTCTGTACCTATGGTCAACATTGCTGCCTCACATGCTCAGAGTTCTTGGTTCGATTCCCGTCACTCTAAGGAGAAGTCCGTAAATTATGTCACACTTTTACCCCCCCCCCCCCTCCCTCCCATGTCACAGTTGGTCGCAAAACCTATTACCCTCTCCCCTTTAAAATATGTCACAAATTAGCAGGCGGCAAAGGTACAATAAAGTGATAGAATTAAAAGATTAATTTCATTATGTTTACTTTTATTGAAATTATGCAATTATGCATAGGTAATGATAATAAGACTTTGAGTAGTCCAACTTGATTATTATTTGAAATGCATCTGTTGTTTCTAGGGTGGGTATAAATATAAGAATCTATAAGAATGGTGCCAAATACATTGAACAAAAAAATGGTACGTCACACAGTTGCCTCCCCTCCCCCCTCCCCCCTCCCCCTTGTAACACCTTGTTACAAATCTTGACAACCCCCCTCCACCCCTAAGGTGTGACGTAATTTATGGACGTCCCCTAACATTGTTGCTGAAACAAAATAACTAGTTCAGGGTTATGACATTTCTTTTATAATTTGAGCACAGAAATAGAATTATTTACACAAATGTTGTGACTCGACTGGTGTTTGTGGTTCCATTTGAAGAGGGTCTTGCAGGAAACTTGTCACATGGTTGCGTGATGTCAGACGTCTGGTCGGCCCCTTGTAGCAACCAACGCAACCAGCTACGCTCAGATTCGGACCAAGGCGTAGGGTTCATTCCCAGCATATCGTAGCGTGAGGAATCTTTGAACCCGCTCATTTCCAACCAGTTGTTTCTTCGTCGGAGCTACGATCGTGGGCAGAGTAGAGTGGTCGATCTGACATTATAGGCACTGAAACTAGCAGAAAATGTACATTATACAGCATACATCCATGGATATGGTCTATGAAAAAATAAAATTGTAAAATTCGCGTGAATTTAATTTTAGTTTCGGAAATGAACATTCTATTTGAGCGCAATTGTAGCCAACGGAGGCAGGAGAGCTGATTGGTCGGTTAGCGTAACCCGGTCCAATAGACCTCTTCCAGGCAGGCTTTTGGCTAAACATTATTTCAACTATTCAAGTAAGCTACATAGAATAATGAATCGAGTTTCACGTGATAGTATTTTGGATGCACGCTGATTTATTGAGTAATTCTGAAATATCAAGTCATAGACGACAATAAACTCATTACACTTGACCATTGTTGCAAGATTAGTCATTTCTGGAGATGTAGGAATTTAGCATTACCTGTAATGAAATAGACTAAATTCAAACATGTATTTTTGGTAATTCTTTATTTTTCATATTGTTTCGATTAGTTTAACATCTTATTCTATTTCACTACTTTTCACTATAAATATATTTTTCAGAGTATTTAGCGAAAATGTACACGATTTTAAGATATTGAGGTGGATAGTGTAAAATATTGTTTTTGAAAAGTGTGTTCAAATATGAAATTGACTGGATAAACCAAAAGTCAAGTTGAAAAGAGTCGTTATCTCTTTCCTTGAATACCTATCAACAGTAATTAGTATTCGAACAACTTCCTGCCTCACACTGAAAAGTCCGAAAGAATGTGTAATTTTCGTTGGTGATGCCATAGTTGTTGATCTAGAATTTGCAGACTCTTGTGTTTAGTAGTTTGCTATAAAATGCTACACTCACATAAATATAGGCTACCAAAACTAAAAGTAAATGCTATATTCCTACAACTCAAGGTATTTGTAAGTAGACTTGAGGTTTGTTGAACCCGAAGGGTCAGCTTCTGTGTGTTATAGAGCTGTAGAGTCGGGGCAAGTAAAACGTCAACATTTATCTCTACCCTGAACTGAGAGTAGGTACAACTTCAATACATCGATGTTTCTAAATTCCAATGTTGTTTAATGATATGCTATTCAATAGTAATTAGTGTATTTGTATACTAATGTCATATTAAATTATATTCTACATACATTATTTCAAATGTAATATGTTTTCTTATGATAATAAAGTTTATATTGAAAGAAATGGCGTCAAGTATTGCTATCCCCCTGAATGGTACCTGAACCTGGCGATCAAATATCTACGTTCTTTGCTCCATCGTCGTACATGTGTACGAGTTCAAATCTTGCCTTTTCAGTGTTGTGGTATAGCAGTGTGTAAACCGTACCCTCATGAGAATCAGAGTGAACAGACTGACAATTCCTAGTTGTTTTCACTCTGATTAAGTCTGATCTTTAAGATGTGTTTAAGGGGAACCCACCCACAAAAATGTATCAAGTATTTGGTTATTTATTGATGTGTCAAGGTTAAATAGTATATTGAAAATTTGGAACCAAAAAAAGGTTGAAAATTACGAGAAAATGTGGAAAAATATGTCAACCATTCGTTACATACACGAAAACCATTAGATAGTTAGCATCAAGATGTAAACCGACACATTAGTAAGGTAAACCTTCCTCTATCAGCTAAGTTGAATTTCATCAGCAAACCCATGATCAATTCGATACAAATAATAATGTAAATAGTTTTGGCTACCTCGATTTACGGGAAAAAAGTAGATTGTGACTTTCCTTAGTCTTGTGTGCCAAACGCATTTGATTGAACTGTCTATTTTTAGCTCAGCCCAAAGCTACTTCTTTTACGAACACAACGATACCAAACACGATGAAATATCTCGAGAAGTAATCAAATGGTGTATGTAACGCGAGATGCATGTTTTGTGACCATTTTCAGTGTCAACTAACGCATATACATTATCGTAGTGGCTTTCTGGATGAACATATTGTTGTGAAACTGCTGCACACCATTCAGAGAAGTATGGTACCTTCTAAAATATGGTCGAATCCATACTAAACGTTCACAATATTTTCAAAATAATCACCCTTATGGGAACTTTTTTCTCTACGGTGACTGGTGGTCACATTCAAGTTGGTTTTGGTCCCTTATTTGAACTCTGTTTTAGTTGTCTTTACTCTGTTCAAGTTTGTTTTAGTCTGAAGCATTATACTACTTTTTACTCTGTTTGATTTGGTTATACACCTACTAAGTGGTTTTTACTTTGTTTTACGCTGTTTCACAATTTAAATAAGCTCATCTACTCGGTTTTAGTCTCTCGTAGATGGTTTTACTCTGTATAGGTGGGATTATAGTCTGTTTTAGTTGGTTCTACTTTGTTTTACATGGATTTTACTGTGTTTTAGTTGGTTTTACAATATATGGGCCATATATACATTTAAATACTGAATATAAAAATATACAATTTAGGCCTACATTGTAAAATATACATTATATATAAATATGCATAAAAATGTAATAATTATAAATGTAAAAAATGTAAAATGTAGTTGACAGCTCATGTGAATGGGGGGGGGGAGAAATACCGCATCGCATGGATTCTAATTTCCCAACTTTTCATTGAGATCAGGTACGATCAGGAATATAATTAGATAAGCGTAGCGATGACTTCCATTTCACATACCGAAAAAAAATGGGCTTCGTTTTTTTTTTTTTTTTTGTATGCAGCATACAGGTCAGGAAAAAAGACCAATCGACTACAAACTTTTCTGAATATTTGGTGTCACACCAGAATAGGCAGGGATTGTTTTTCAGAAATGTTGGTTGAACGTTTTTCCCCCCAAAAATATGGAAATTTTGGGAAATCCCAATAAGAATAACCCAGGGGGGAAATACTTGAAAAACGAAAATTCTTCAAAAGCTTTCAAATTCACACAGAATATAAAAACAACTATTTTCAATAATTTGTACAGAAATCAGATGAGATATAACAAAGAAAATGTGATAAAAGCAAACAATTAATGCAACAAATTATTCTATTAATAATAACAATGATACATACATATACTCCATTGACCATTCAATAATGTAAATAGAATAGAATTTGATTTTATCATTAATAGTAGGTCACAAATGGGCGCTGATAACGCCCCTTGATAACGCCCATTCACCTTGAATCTACTCAGCAGTTCTGTTCCTGAATGAAGAGAAGTGTTGAGTCAACTTGCAAGTCTTACAATGCTTCCATTAGGTCGCTGTGATCACGGCTGAGGGCGCCGCCTTGCGGTGAAAGACAGAGAAACTAACTGATTGGGAATCGCAAATACAACTAAATAACACAAACAACAGCTGCAAATCTGTAATATTAGTTACTGTCTATATGGAACTCAAAGAGAATGTTTCCGCGATATGCCTATGAATACATCGGACTATGCTAATTATGGCAGCTCAGTTTTCATTATTAGTCCCTTTTCATTTTTCAAATATATCAATATCGCCAGTGAAATGAAAGTGAAAAGAAAATTTATCTAAAAGGGCGCCAAACCCCCAAACACACAATAAGGCGTCCAGGGGGGGGACGTGCCCCCCCCCCTGACTGCGCCAACGTGTTCCCCATATCTCGCTCGCCCCAGAGTTCGTCCAACTAGCCATTTCCCCTCCGGCTCCGCTCTCAAGTGTGTTCAAGTGTCGATTATTGTTCGACGATAAAGACGTTGATTGATTATTGTAATTTGTAACCACTTTTGTGCCCACATGCGCCGAGCGGCGGCGCAATAGGTTGGCCCTTCTCGCCCGCTCAGTCGCTCGCCGCTAGTCGAGTCGGGAGGTTGTGATTGGTGCAGGCTGGTGCGTTGACAGATCAAGGTTCAGCTGGTGATCGCAGTAGCCGGTAAGTCCTCTATTAGCAATTGTGACACGTACACCTTGACATTCTGTTGCACGCTGGCGAATCACATCATGGACACATGAGATGACAGCTTGTTGTGTTGGGTGACAAACATACGTCCATTGGCCTGTTGCCCAGTGACAATCAGAAACCTGTTGTCAGGCAGGAATCGAACCCCGGTCTACTAGAGACTCACTTCTGTCTGTTATTTAATTAGTTGAAACAGTTTCGATATCGCGTTTGTTTCGTTTCGACCGCGCTCGGAATTGGTATTCTATAGCACCGATAGAAACAGGCGTTCATCAGAAATCACAGGAGTTGGAAAAAGTGCGACATATCGCTTATTTTCAGGTGAAACACATGCAAAGACTGAACTACTGCAGCTTTTGTTATGACTTGAGTCACACAGACTTACACACACACACACACAAGTGCAATTGTAGTTGCAATTGTATCATGTGGGCCGTGGCCTTAGTTTCGTACAAGTTGAAATAATAAAAACATACAAGTCAAACGTCAAAAAATAACACAACCTGAAAGTATTTGTCAATTATCTTGGAAAACATATTAGAGCTACTAACATGGCGAGTGAATTGTTTGTATTCTTCTATCACAAATATCTTCTCACTTTCCACACCATTTATACACTCAACACTCATATCATCTCATTAATATCCCATTGCTGGGGCGCAAATCCCGCAGTATCCGTGTCGATCATGGTCGAAATGGGAATATAATTGCTGTAAAATGTGAAAAGATCGAAACAGACCCGTTTCCAGTCGCAGTGGATTCGATCGCCATTAAAGTTGTTACAGAATGAGGCTCCTGGTAAACCCGTCTCAGCTGAACAATAACAAATCTGACAGATTGAACGACAGCAATAATTGAAATAGTGAATAAGACAAACTGTGGTATATGCAGATTTATTGGCGAAACATCAGAAGTCCCCTTTCTTACTCCTTCGTCAGTGGTCACAGTATCCACGACCGTCCCCCCTATCCCACACCACTAGCGCACGGGTGTTCCAAGCCTTCATCTCTTGCATTTAACTTGTATCCACAAGAGATGAAGGTTCCGAGCGACCGTCCCCCCTATCCCACACCACTAGCGCGCGGGTGGTTCAAGCCTTCATCTCTCGTGTGTAACTTGTATCCACGAGAGATGGAGGTTCCGAGCGACCGTCCCCCCTATCCCACACCACTAGCGCGCGGGTGGTTCAAGCCTTCATCTCTCGCGTGTAACTTGTATCCACGCGAGATGAAGGCTCCGAGCGACCGTCCCCCCTATCCCACACCACTAGCGCGCGGGTGGTTCAAGCTTTCATCTCTCGCGTGTAACTTGTATCCACGAGAGATGAAGGCTCCGAGCGACCGTCCCCCCTATCCCACACCACTAGCGCGCGGGTGGTTCGATCCTTTCATCTCTCGTGTGTAACTTGTATCCACGACCGTCCCCCCTATCCCACACCACTAACGCACGGGTGGTTCGAGGTCTCATATTCATCAATACCAGTGCACAATATGCGGCCCATATTCGGAAACATTCAGAGGGTTTAAAAATAATAATATTTCCGAAAGATCGATGATGTAATTTATTTTTCCACTGTTTTATAAAAAGAATGAAATATTACATTGTTGCCCCTCCCCTCCTTCCCCTCCCTCCCCTCCTTCCCCTCCCTCCCCTCAGTCCCGGGCGATAAGAGTGATAAGATGGAATCATTCACCCGCCAGCCCGGGGACCAAACCACAAGTAATCTTATTTATATTATATCGGGTTTAACGACACTCTACTGATGACTACAATCTATTGGCGTCGGTAAATGATACATGGGATGATTAGATGAAAGGTTTTTCCATCAGGTGTTTTTGGATGGTGAGAAGGAGTCGGTCGTGGCCTGTTGTTAAGGAACCATCCCAGTATTGACCTGAACGACAGAGGGAAACCACGATGCACCCCTGTCAGGATGGTCGACCATGTGCTAGCCACTCGGTCACACGTCTCAGTATACGTATTCTTATAGTAAAACACCTCCAAGGGGAAATATAGCTATTACTGTTGGAATGGTGACCCGACCATGGGTTATGGGTGAGGAGGATACAAGACTATCAGAGACCAACATATGTATTTAAATTTAAAATATAGATAATCTCCTATTGGATGAGCGAAGCGAAGAGCTCCATTTCTCTGAGATACCTTGAAATCACTGGAATCAGTTGAAATCTCTTGAAATCCCTGAGATCCCTTGAAATCACTGGAATCAGTTGAAATCTCTTGAAATCTCTGAGATCCCATGAAATCACTGGAATCCCTGAGATCTCTTGAAATCCCTGCAATCACTTGGAATCTCGAAGTCTGAAATCAGGTACACCAGATTTGCTAGTCTTAAGCCCCTCGCCTATTTCCCAGCCCCCCTCGTGAGCGGGACCAGGATTACGCGACGGCTGGACGTCGGTCCTCTCACCGTCTCGTGGAGCTCGACCTGCTTGTTGTTGCGACACGGAGCCTCTAAATGCCCATTCACAATGCGACGCTAACTTATTATCGTAAGCCATTAACTTGTAAGATACCAAGATCCAAGCTTTCGCGTTACAAGTTAACGTTCAACGTAAGAAGCAACCAATCAGAAAGCCAAATCGGGGAACTGGAGACACCGACAACAGAAAAGAAACTGTGATTGGTTGAAATTCGAAATTGTGATTGGTTGGTTTTTCGCGTGTACGGTTATACTTGCTGGTCTATTGTGAATAGAGACTTCAAATATTACGATAGCTACTTGAGTTAACGACTACGTATACGTATAAGTTTAAGTTAGCGTCGCATTGTGAATGGGCCTTTAACCTCACCTCCTCGCCCGGCGCCCACAGAAGACACTAAGAACTAGAAGGGTTGCTGCAAGAAGGGTATTGGGGAGAGAAAAGCGCTGGAAGATTATCAGGAACGATAAGGACGATAACAAAAGTAGAGACATGTAAACATTGCAATTGCTATACAAGCGATGAAATCTTAAAGTGTTTCAATACATGTTTTTCTAATATTTCTTCACATTTCAATACATTTGACGTTGTTTGATCGTGTTTCTGAAAAGACGACAAAGCGATACAAAAGTCTGATTCCGCTAGTTTTCAACTTACCTGCGATACAAGCATCATAGATGTTATTTTCTGCAAAATAAAAGAGTGAATTAAGTTAGGAATTTTGAAAAGTAAAAAGCAGCTGAAAATGCAGGCGGCAGATGAGGCGTAGATATAACCCGGTGGTGCACACCATTTGTCTTAAAAAATCAATTGATGTGTTTCTCTTGTATGCAATTGTACGTTTAGTAATGGTTTTATCAGTACGATACTGTTGTTACGCTATAGAACATTGTTGCGCTACAAAACACGACGTTTCAATATGATAGATGCACCAAAGTGATACTTTTCAAATCCAAAATGCTATAAAAAAAAAGATGCTATATTTACATGTCCCTAACGATAAGGTTTCCCTCTGTCGTTCAGGTCAATACTGGGATGGTTCCTTAACAACAGGCCACGGCCGACTCCTTCCCTCTATCCAAAACACATTAAAATAACCTTTCATCTCATCATCTCATATATCATTCACCGACGCCAATAGATCGTGGTCATCAGTAGATAAACAACATTACTTGTGGTTTGGTCCCCGGGCTGTCGGGTGCATGATTCCATCTTATCGCTCTTATCGCCCGGGTCTGAGGGGAGGGAGGGGGGGGGGGGAGGGGCAACAATGGAATATTTCATTCTTTTTATAAAACAGTGGAAAAATAAATTACATCATCGACCTTTCGGAAATATTATTATTTTTAAACCTTGTGAACGTTCCCGTTTTTCTATATTAATGCTGCTAACCACTCCACCAACAGCTAGGTTATACGGGGGCACGAATGAGCAGGTGATTATGAAACGATGAAGTGATGAAAGTACGTTCACATAAACCCATGCCTCATGCGGGACTCGAACCCAGGCCCGACCTGACTTCAGTTTCTAACGTAGTGCGATAATTGATTGAGTTACGGGGGCATCAGCACGTGACTCGGGGCTTGCTTCTTGCTCGAATCGAAGCAGCCATCTTGTAGTCGATCAAGTTTTAATTGCATACTGGTTTAATGTTTATCGGTCGTTATTTCATTTCCAGCGAGCACGTTCTATCTTACGGTCACGTACACGGCGTAATAGGCTCACGATTGAGTAGCTAGGTCGCGGCTGGAAATTAATGTCAATTCATACTTGAATTGGAATTATACTAATAGATATTTTTTATATTGGGTTTTAACGACGCACTGTAATGATAGCGAAGATATATTGGCGTTGGATGGATGATTATTGAGATGATGAGATGCAGGTTCTTGGGTAATGGAAAGATATTGTGAAAGAAGCGGTCGTGGCCTATGTTGTGAGAACCATCCCGGCATTTTAGCCTAGACTACAGAGGGAAACCACGAAAAATCCCTGCAAATATGTTCGGCGGTGGGGATCGAAGTCAATTGTATTTGTATATATATATATAGTTGTACGTCTTATAATTGTCAAAATTATAGTCAAAATTACACGAGACAATTGATGTGAACAGTGAATATATATTTTTTGTATGTTTTTCAAAGAGACAATTGCAACAGTGCGTGGTGCGACCTTGGGCTTTGAGAGTGGGATGGAAGTGTTCACATCACTAAACACTAAACACTAAAATAACACTCACATATTGCTATATTATTCCGAAACAAAATATTCGCATTTTAAAGTAATTCGTGACCTTTGATCTCGATTTCCTCGAAAACTGTATAGGCCTATACGCAAGATTTTGGGCGATTCTGAGTAGATTGATTTCAGCACATTTTACCCGACTGTCAACTAGTGATGTAACATTTCATGAAGGGTGGGTCGGAAACTTTTCATGATACTTTTCGTGAAACGTGTTGAAAAGTTATGATATATCATTACTTGTGCGAAAGCAACATTATAGCACTGCATAATATGTTTTTCTATTGCCTACTGGTAGTCCGTCCCGTCCCGGAGAGGGGTTCAGTGGAAAACGATTGCGGGATTGATCTTATACGAAGTATAATGTATGATGTATAGAGGTAAGAGAAAATGATTTGAAAACAACAGTGGAATTGATAATAATATGTTTTATTCATACAATATAATAGATAGAGGTATAGAGATGACTTTATATACAGTAATGATTTACAAATGTAAAAGGGCGAGGTTCGATTTGTTTACCGCTCTTCCACCTAACCGTCTGCTACTCGAATTAACATTTTACTAGGAAAACGCCATATTTTGCCATGCGTTGTTAGACGAGCGGATAGTAATAGTATGGGTAGTAATGGTTAAGAACTGCTTCGAGTGGTACCAATTTAGCACATCTTATGTTTTTCCTTCAAAATGGCTGACCCGATCAAGCTGTTTTTTTTAGAAATGTGTATCAAAATGTAATTCAACTTCACGCAAAATTTCATTTTTTTGAAAAAATAAGAATATTTTCTTTTTTTTTCCTCCATGTTATTCTAATGGGTATTTTTGAAATTTCTAAAATTCATAAAAAAAAAGTTATCCCCCGATAATGCCACAAAACTATACAGATCTAAGTTAGATGAGGAACCATATTGAAAAAAAGTTTGAAGTTGATAGCTGTAGCCGTTGACCTGTT
>OU015465.1:27699445-27718743 GCA_907164805.1 Brachyptera putata
GTTTTTTTGGTTTCTGACTTTCTAATAAGAATATTAATCATTTATAATTGTTGAGTATTAGTACTACTATCTATGAAGAAAGTAGTGACAGCCTATAAACTATGATTATAAAAAACACCTTGAGATCCAAACAACTATGTCATTACCCTCCTTTTATAATCATTACTCATTCTCAATAATTTCTCTGATAATAAAGAAGGCATTGTTTTAATCGAACTTCATTAATTGGTGACACTTGTTGCTTTTATTTAATTGGTTTTCTTAATAGCTTTGAACGATGTATAAAAATGTCATTATATAATTTTTTATATCAAAACGACTGATTGGATTTCAGTGAAAGTTTGGAATAATGTGTATCATTCTTATATTGAAATTCGGTAAAAATTTGAATTTTTTCGAAGGACATTTTTTGTACGAAAATTCTTTGGCTCATTCTTATGGGGAATTTGGAAACTAGAAAAATTAGTTTTCTCAGAAGTGGTGCAACCGATTGCGGATAAAAAACAATGGGATTCAAATCAGATGATGACACTTGGGCATGCCAAGTTCAAAGCTCATCCAAATATGAATTATGATAGGTGGGATAAAAAGTGGCACTTCAACTTGTGGATCGCATGATTAAAATTATAAATGAGAAAATGATGAAGTTAAAAAAGGTCCATTGATGATATATTGGACGTTTGTATTTCGGTTTAATAATTTTTTTTTGATCGAATGGGAGATGTTTTTTATATTAAGCTTTGAACAGAACCAGTGATTTGGTGGATTTTAGTTTAGTAGGTAAATTATTCCAAATCCTGGGTCCAGTTATTGAGAAAGAAGAGGTTATAATTGAATCATGGTGGTTGTATACTAAATTATTCTGTTGGCGAGTGTTATAACTGTGTAGGTCTTTAGTGAATGCTAGTTTATTATATAACTTAGGTGACACGGTGTTTTAGTTATTTGGCAGTTTATGTAGGAAAATGGGTATGTGAAGAGTACGACGATTTACCATATTTAGCCAGTTTAGTTTCATTAGGTGAGGGGAGATTTGATCTTTGGTTGATATGTTGAGAATAAACCTTACACAAGCATTTTGAACTCTTTGAATCCGACTTTCCAATTCTTTGTTAAGGCCTGCATAAGCACAATCACAGTATTCTGGAACAGAGAAAGAACAAGAGATTCACACAGAATAGTCTTTGTTTGCACTGAAAGGTAACGTTTGAAGTTATACATACCGTACTGTTATAATTCACTAATATATTATCACAATTCGCAACTCACAATGGTTATGGCAGCAAGGAAAACTGGAAATTAACAAGCTATAGGAACCTTTTTTTTCTACTATTCAAATTTTCACAGTTTTCACAGAAGCTCATGAAAAGTTTCATGAAACGTTTCATTTGAAACTTTTCACTTTTACATCACTAGCTGTCGACCTTTTGTTTGAACTCGCTGCGGGTCTACACGCGGCCTACTGACGCGAGACAGGATGGGGGCTCGAGCCACCTGGATGGGGGCTCCTGAGGGACACAGACAGGCAGCAGGAGCAAGGAAACTAGCACACGCACGGGAACGCATAACATCTGCGAGCTTCTTTGTCCCAACATCACCTCTTGTCGTTAGAACCAGTTTCCTGTGACGTCATGTAAGCTACATCTCATGCTCGACTTGCCCATAGTCTCCCTCTCTCTCTCTCTGTCACACAGCTGTCGTGTCACGTGCTTCTCAGTTGTAGGCTGCGCGCGCACCAGTATCGACCGCACGAAACACTATTACCCCCCCCCCCCCTCTCTTCCAAGAGATAACACTAATTGAACTATCTAGTTATTCCATGCAAACAATCCAATTATTGTAAAAGGTTATGTTACTAGGTTACACCCTATGCGGCCAATGGCACTGGTCTATCAGACGACGTCAGGCCGGGCGTGAGTTCGAGTCCCACATGACTCATTCCAGCTGATGTGTGCGCGATAGGCTAACATCCACTCGCTTCAAACTCCTCCTCCTGTAGTACTCTTTCCGGCCGCTAGGCAGTGGACATGGGCGCGGGAAGTGCTTTTGAAACTACCATGTCACTGCCTACCTGTTTTATCTTCGTTTATTTTAATCGTTATACAATGTAATTGATTTCACTGGTCGCTCTTTCCTAATAGCTTCAAAAGCCTGTGATTAGAGTGAATAGCTTCACTTGATTGGGAAAACGCAACACATTCATCTAGCCTGGCGTTGAAGAATAAGCTGGAGAATAATACCACAAACCATCTTCTTATGTGTTCAAGAATAGATGATGAGACTAGATAGAATCAGCAGATCTCTGGGGCATTGGTCAACTGCACTAACAATCAACTGACCTCAACTCCAACTTATTGATCAGACTGTATTGAAGTAAGAGTGGGGGGTGTGGCTCCTCCTCTTCACAAATTGTTTAGTACAGTTGGTAGGCCTACCATCTCGACGTCAATCTATAATAAGGGCTGTGGAGAACGTCCAAAGGTTTGCTGCAAGAAGTGTATTGGGGAGAGAGAAGCGCTGGAAGATTACCAGGAACGATAAGGATGTGGTTGAAAAAGTTATAGAAAGACCTAGTAAAATGATTGAGGAAATGGGATGGGAAAATTTGGCGAAACAAAGACAAATAGAAAGAATGTGCAATTTTGTTAGTCAAGAATGAATATACAGGATGGGATGAATTAAGCAATAGAATTGGAAAGGGATTACAAAGAAGTACAAGGGGAGGGGTAAGAATGGAAGTGGAAAAAGTGGATAGAGAAGTAGGTGAATATGGATTTATACAAAGAACGACGCGGGAATGGAATGAATTGGAAGAA
Source organism: Brachyptera putata (assembly GCA_907164805.1). NCBI lineage: Eukaryota > Metazoa > Arthropoda > Insecta > Plecoptera > Taeniopterygidae > Brachyptera > Brachyptera putata. Next base: position 27,702,262 of record OU015465.1, read on the forward strand.
GATATCATAGAACATAACGAAGATTGGTGATTTAAGAAGAGAGCCAAGAAAAAAATGAAGTATAATTATATCGAGTATGTTTGATTGTGAGTTCATTAGGTATAGTAACCATTACCACCTGTTTTATGAACAATCTGTAATGAATAAATAAATATGTGAATATGTAAACTAACACTTACATTATCTTTTGTGAAACCGAGCAGTTCCATAACCTGCGATCAGAAGTCATGATAGGTCGTATAGGACTTCATTACTCTATGGTATTGCTTCTCATCTTAGCTGAGAATATTTCTCTTTGAAATGCGTATATTCAGGGTGACAGCGCTCATAGTTAGGGAGGGTACACTTTCTACCAGTGTTGTCAAGTGGAGAGGGGATAATATTCAAAAAGTTCCAGTAACCACCGCTAGATGGCGGAGTTTTACATATTATAATTTGGACGAAATCTAGTTACATTCAGTAGCGAAGCGTCGGGGTAAACACTGAGACAATGTATACAGATATTTTCGTATCAAGATCATTTCTTCACGATGGTATAAGTAGGCCTATTCTTACTATTCATCTCAAATCGCCTGATTGTCAGGCGATTACGGTTAAAAATACACATTTCTTAACCGTGTCCGTATAGGCCATGACAATCAGTCGTATTGAGATAAATACCTACTTGATACTTACACCTTCTGAAAGGTGTTGAAAAATCTGTGTTTCCTCGTTCTTAGAATTTCGATATCTCACCGTTCAAAGGTTATCACCAAAACACTGATATTCAACTAAATCGACTCCCGTGGACTCTTTTGTTTGTGTGTAGGTTCAAATAAATCCCTGTAAACATTCCAAAGCGAACCGTTTCCGGTCTTGAGCCCCGGATATATCTTCAATGTGGTTCAAGGCGCCAACTGGCCTGAAAACCAACTGTCCTAAACGTCTTGAGCAACTTGTGCAGCAGTTGGAGTGGGGGGTTTGACTCCTCCCCTTCACAGATAGATTCCATCGAGACAAAGACTCCCACGCTACTCGTACGGAGCTTTGTTTGTCGTGTGTTTGTAAGCACTGCACGGTTTGTTGATCGACATGAAACTCTTTCTGACACGGAAACTTATTCAGCTTAGTACTGTAGTCTATAGTTTCTGGACCAGATCGGTTGGACCACTTTCGAGATAAATCATCTCGAAAGTTTGAAGAACCCATATGAGATTAGGCCCAGCGAACAAAAATCAATTGTCACTGAAATTGAGTACAAATATAATACCGATAGCCCCCTATATATACCATCACGAATGTTCACTGGGATCGAACGAGTCGTTTTGAAGAAATAATTTGTCAATGAATAAACTGTCATCAAATAGCTAGAAAAAGTGGTTATTCTTCATTCAGTATAGGCCTACGATGTAGTGATACCAACAGATTTCATCATAATGTAAAGAAGGTGTGCCGACTCCCATACTAATAACATGGCAGGCATTTGTGGCTTCTTGCGGTTAATAATAAATCAGATCCAACGGTCGCATTCGCTTGTCGCGATTTAGCGGATTCCCCTGTGAAGAGTGGCTACGGTACCGGTGACATTGTTGAACTTATAAAATCTATTATTTTCGTTCAAAACAAGTGTCTCTTGACTTGATAATTCTACTGAGTCGTGTATCAGAGCATTGTTGAGTATTGTTGTTTTATATAGTTCGATATGAAACCGATAGTTGCGCTGCAGGCAGAGGGGACCATGGACTCAGATTCTGATCGCGGAATTATTTCACTTTAAAGACGCGAGTCGGTACACCTTCTTTATAGAAATCTGTTGGTATCACTACATCGTGATCACGGCTCTGTAGACTTGACAGTTTTCCCCAGCAAGGTGTGTAGAGTTGGCGAGCATCCTAAGCTGCAAGTTACACAAACACTGCTGACGTTTATGTGCGTGAACGTAACACAGCGAGCCTCTGGCAAGCGTTGAACGTTAAACGTGGCCAGACAATAATAAACGTGCAAACATCACACTGGTAACATGTCTGTTCAATCTCAACTCAACTTTCAGTGTCAAGCGAATAATCTTGTTATTTGTAGAGGTGTGCGAGTGTACCTGGGTTCGAGTCCGAGTCTACGCCAGAATCGAACTCGAACTCGGATTCGAGTCTTTGAATTTGCCGCCGATTCCGAAATTTGAATTCTCGAGCAATTCTTTAGTTTTGATCTACATAAAACGAATGATGTGTTCAACTGATTCAATAATATGGCAACCGAAGTTATTGGGAAATTAACATTGTTTTGAAATGGCATCGAAAATACTCGCATTCAAGTTAGGGCCTAATTTTAAAATTTAATCAACTTCAAGTAAATTTAACACAATGTGAATAATTAAATATGCCCTGTATTATTTTTTAATCATTCATTTATAGTTTTCCTATCATTTCCTTCATTGATGACCAGCTATACTCTAGTTATTCGAAGTTGAAGTTTTGTACTGATAGTGCCTGAAATCGTCTTAATAATTATTTGTATGTTTGAAAGAAGACTCGAGACTCGGCTCGGACTCGAGAGTTTCATGAAGAATCGCACTCGAGTTTCAAAACGTTGACTTGCACATCTCTATTCATTGTATCCGCAACGTCCCCGCGTCAAGCCGCTTGCGACTCCCTGGTTCATGACACGTGGGTGTGTGTTTGTGTGACCTCACGTGTCTACATATGTAGATAATATTTATATACAAATATATGAATACTTGTAAATATAATACGGCCTATATATATATATATATATATATATATATATATATATATATATATATATATATATGAGTACATGGCTTTCTGTTGAAACGTAGGCCTATAGCACGTGATGTTGATAGGATGGATATTATTATCATTTAAAAATATGTCCCCGTCGGGGAATCGAGCCCCAGACCTTATGTTTGATACACATATGCTTTACCGTCTGAGCTAACGGGAGGGGTATCTTCCATCCAATGATACTAATGGGAGTGTAATGGTACAGATGGAGGTTGAGGGGTAGAGATATGTTCTCATAAATATAGGCCTACTGAGGCGAGTGATCGTCATTCAGGAGACCGGGGTTCGATTCCCGCCATGGTCGACCATCCTGATAGGGGCCTCTCGTGGTTTCGCCTCTGTCGTTCAGGTCAATACTGGGATGGCTCCTTAACAACAGGCCACGACCGACTCCTTCCCACTATCCAAATACACGTAATGAGATGCTCTTTCATCTCATCGTTCCAACTTCCGTCGTCTCACCACCGCCAATAGATAGTAGATGCAGCCACAACATGTCGACTGTCGACCACATCCTTGTCCTGCTCGTCGCTATCTTGCCCCGACAGGAGGTTGTTCAGCGACCGACCAAGCAGCCGAGTCGGGTACAATCCCATGACGTCACACGCACAGAGGGGGGGGGGGGTTGTGTTCCCCAACCCGAGCGCCTGTTCCACTCAATTGAACAATAAGAACAACGCTCACGGCGGACTTGATACAACGGTTGCAAGGTGCTTAGATCGTGGAGTTGGAGGTATAACCATTTGAGGCGTCCCCAGTTACCGTAGGGAAAAAAGTTCCCACCAGGGTGATTATTTTTGAAAATATTGTGAATGTTTATTATAGATGCCCTTATTCTAGAAGTTATTCTCTGAATGGTGTACAGCAGTTTCACGACAACACGTTTATCCGGTAAGCCACTACGATTGTTTATGCTTTAGTTGACACTGAAATTAGTCACAAAACATGCATCTTGCGTTACATGCACCGTTTGATTACTTCTTGAGGTATATTGTCGTGTGTTGTATCGATGTGTTCGTAGAAGAACTGGCTTTGGGTTAAGGTAAGAAGAAGCAGTTCCACCTCATACGTTTGGCACACAGGACCAGGGAAAGTCACCCATTTTTGGTTCGTAATTCGAGCTAACCGAAACTATGTATTTTTATCGAAACGGTCATAGGTTCGCTGATTGAATTTAGCTTAGCTGATAGAGGGAGGTTTACCCTATACTAATATATCAAGTTCATGTTAAGCGCTAACTATAATAATAATAATAATAATAATATATTTATTCAAGGAACAGTTTTACATGTTATATAATGCGTCAGTTAGATATAATAATATATTATTTATAATATTAGATATAATAATAGCGATCGCATCATCGCCGACGCCCTTAACATCATGTTAATCAACTTTTCCCGCACGCCGGAGCTTATCCCGGTCACTGCGCTTACCTTGCATGGTTGTCGTGTATGTAACGGTTTAACGTATTTTTCAACTAGTTTTTCCAACATATTCTCGGAATTTTCAACTTTTTTCCAATTCAAATTATTCATATGTACTATTTCAACCTTGACACATCAATAAATAACGAAATATTTGATAGCATATTCTGTGGGTGGGTTCCCCTTAAGGTTTTTCATTACTCTGTGGTATTACTCCGCGCTAAGAACTCGTCCTACTTGATGACATTAGATAGCGGATAACGGCGGCCATGTTCACTGCTCAAGCTGATTGTCAGGTGTAGGCCGACCGACACTTGTTTGATACTCCAAAGTCTTCTATATTATTACACCATGTAATTAGATGAGCGTTAGCAAAGATTTCCATCCCTCTCTTAAATACCTTTGTCTGTGTTTTTGTTTTGATTTTTTTGTAAGCACTGCCAGGTCGCTGGGTTTGACCGATCGACATGACACTTTTTCTGTATGTATGAGTTTGCGTATACGCAAACTTATCCAACTTGGAATTGTATAGTTTTTGGGTCAATTCGGTTGAACCATTTTTGACAAACATCATCTCAAAGTTTCTAAAAACCCCATAAGATTAGGCTGGGCGGAAAAAGTTGAAGAATAAAATCTCTGCAATATGATTCAAATTTGTCTCAAATGTAAACACAAAATTGATTCAAATTATTAAAAATGTGTGTGCAAGTCGGACCAGCCGTTTTGGAGAAAAAAATGTGATACATTTTTATTATTCATCGTATAGATAGAAATAATAACAGAAAAATGTTGCAGTGATAGATGCACAGCTCCCTAGATTCGATAGTAACCGAATGAAGTATATTTATATGCGTCAAGGTGTGTAGAGTTTTCTTTTATTTTTTATATCGATATCACGCTCATCTTACAACGCATATTCTGCGTTTGCCTAGTATTATGTGTTTAAATTCAAGGCCCTCTGTGTTATTGGGCCTACATATTTGGGCCCTACATATTACGTGACTAGCTGACTCGGCAAACGTTGTTCTGCCATCGAAGTGATTTGTAGTGAATGTTGGTTGTTATGCTATCAAGCGTGTAGCCGCGCAAATGGTGAGTAACCTTGAGTAACATTGACCAACGCCGTCAATGTCAGGGGACAACGTCATTACTTGTGTTGTCCTTGAAGTGCCAATTTTTGGATATTGCTCATAGGAGAAAGCTTGGCGGAAGATCTCGTATACTTCAGGACCTTCTACCACCCCTAACGAATGTGCGTGAGGAATTTCACGACACTCGGTCGAGCCGTTTCGGAGGAGTTCATCCTCTAACATGTGACACGAGCTTTTTATATATAAGATAATACACAAGGCCTTGCTGAATTATCAACGCGGGAGTAGCTCTAACTGGCAGTTGAAATAAGAACATGGCCGCCATGTCGCGGTAACCGGAAGTACACGGCTCGTCGCTGAGATAGACCTGCAGGACCCTTATTCCTGAAAGTTCTCACTTCTAGTCACTAGTCACTTGGTGACATGAGTCACTTTTCTTCTCATCTCACTTTTTGCTGATTTGCTATTCCCGAAATAAAATGGAATCTTAAAAAGTGAGTCACGGCCTTGTCACTTTTAGTGGAAACTAATCAGTTTCATAGGTACCCCTGACGCGAGGCTACGTGGATCTGACCAATGGCGTTCATTGTTTTATGGCGGGAATGTGAATTTAGGCGGGAAATATGTTAAATTAGATATTTCATTAAAATATACATTTTTATGCAAGTTTTTTCACTGTCTCAATATATTGCTCTTAAAATTAAAATTATTATAGTTATTATAAGTCAAAATTAATCATAAGTTATTATAATTTCAATTTTGTTCATCCCCATAATTATTAATATATTATAATTTTGAAAATTGTTTAAATTTGAAATCATTTACAATAGAATCTCAATTGTTGACTATGCTTCATGTGATTTGTGAGTGAATTGACTCTACTGTGTGAATATTGGAGATCCTTAGAACTTTATACATGATATAGCCATATAGTGCATGATATATCTTTCAATTCTTTGCATATTCGTTGCGATCCACGTTCAATGGTCGTAATGGTCGCTGCGATCCACGTTCACGTATCCACGATCTTATTTCTTCCACGGACGTTCTACCCGCGTTTCGTCTTTATTCCGCCGAAAAAAATGCGGAGAATTTGGCTACGTTAACACTGCTCTTGCTCTGTATTTGTCTTAACTCCACTTCTTTATCATAAATATCTACATATCCAATGATACTGTCTATGTATAATTTGTATTGTGAATCATTTTTGACTTGATAAGTGAGGCGATGAACGCTAACAAGGTCCAAGCATTTTTTGGTATTATACGTTTGTTCCGCTAGCTGTTTTGCAATCCTGATGGATTATTTGTACTTATCAATGATCTACAAAAAAATCAATGAGTAAGGCTGAGTATCCTACACTCTAAACTCATTAGTTTACAACCGTGAGAACCGTAGCTAACGTTCAAGTAGCTATCGAGGTAAGCTGGTGCTATGCAATAACTAACTACCATGCAGAGTTGATTTACAAACTATTATTAAATAATGATCCAACCCTGGTTCCAACTATAACATTGAGTCTATTATTATTCATTCATATTGGGTTCAACAACATTATAGGCAGGCCTAGTTTTGGAGAAAATTATAGGTCGTAAGTCTTAAGTATACGGCAGGTGGTGCGTGACATCGCTATTCTGGTGTCAATGTCAAATAATTAAAATGGGGTGGTATGATCACCCTTGTGGTGCCCCTTCCAAGTGATCCTACTTCCATACATAGCCTTAATGGGGGAATAATGATTTTTTTTACTGAGACGTATGGCCAAGTGGTCGATACACTGAACCGTCATTCAGGAGACGGGGGTTCCATTCCCGCCATGGTCGACCATCCTGACAGGGGTTTTTCGTGGTTTCCCTCTGTCGTTCAGGTCAATACTGGGATGGTTCCGTAACAACAGGCCACGACCGACTCCTCACTATCTAAAAAACACAGGTCTAATAAAATTACCTTTGATCTCACCATCGTATCATCTCGTATATAATTCACCGACGCCAATAGATCGTAGTCATCAGCAAAGTGTGTCGCTAAACACAATACGGTATACATTGAAAAAAAAAAGATTTTGCATCAAGATAGGCCTACGACGTTGAAAAAAATTAGTTACATTACAATGAATTATTTCCTTTGATATGGTAAGGTCGCCCTTGTAATGTGTCGTCTGAAAGATTCTGAATCAAATGAAAAGATTTGCTGGTTGAATTATAATTATTGCCTAGCAGGTAAGCCGACCGGTACTGTATAAGATGTTCTCGAAGGCATATCTCTGTTAACACGCGCACCTTACTATTGGAACTATACAACGTAATTGTGACTCGTAACTTGTGAACGTAAACGTAACTTACTTCCGATCACCGAATATTTTTCGGCCCCGGTAGCCGGGAACTTCACTTATTGATGCAGCTACCTAGTCGATGATCTTCGACATGAATGGCTGAGTTGGATACCCGCTCGACCTTTTTGTTGTGTTACCGTAGCATGAAACATATCAATACGGAGGCCTACGATCTTCGCCTCGAAGTGTCAAGTTTTGAAGGAGCGATTCTCACCCGCTGGGGATATCCAAGCTGTTTTGTAGGTCATTATCTTTTGGATAATGCATAGCTAGGCAAGACTGACACATTTGTGTGCCTTGTAAGCACATAGCCCAGCCGTAATGTTCAAATGTCTACCAATGCTATTAGGTAGGCCTATAGGCTAAATATGTTGTACCGGCATAGATTCCGGTATCCGGTATCCTTAACCAATCTTTCAAGGGTAATGGTTTTAAGGTTTTCTACTTCACAATGACAGCCAGGGTTACGGGTTTGTGCCGAATCGTCAAACCATCGTCTAGGCCTACTACCACCTAGTTCATACGGTAACCACCACATATAGGGCCTAGATCAGTCAAGAAGTTGGCTTATTTACCATCAGGCCAAGACACTAAGACAAGCGACAGTGAGACTAATTTTATACTGTTTATTACCTAGCCCCCCAAAACCAACCTAGGCTTAGGCCTATGATAAGTTTGAGACAATAGAATAGGGCCTAGCCATTCATGGCCTAGCCTAGGCCTTGAGTGTGTAGTGTTAGGTTAGGTTACTTCAAACTCAATGTCTGGGGCCTATTGAATACTTTGGCCTATTTGATAATATTGACATAAGATTGTACTACCTTTACGCTATTAGACAGTGATGAGGCCCTCTTTGGAGGTCCTATATAGTCATTTAAATCTTGTGAATCCAAACCTTGCACGGAAGTCGGAACATTGCATCAATTAGTTGACTTAGTTCGAAGGCATCTATTAGTACATTGTGCACTCTTTCATACACTCTAGGCCTACCTTCCACAATTGCGCCCATTACATATAATACAAAGCCATGGGTGACAGTAAACGACACAAATTGGCGAAACAGTTTGGTTAGGTTTTCACAGCTGATGCAAGAAATACGACCAGAACTGTCATGGCGGTTATCTCACTTTCGTTGTCACCACCTTTTTGGTTTGTGACAAGAAAAGTGACATGAGTCACTAAAATCTTAAAAAATGACTCACTTTGTTATTTCGGGAATAGCAATCGGCCATTTTAGTGAGATAAACCAAAAAGTGAGTCATCTCACCAAGTGACAAGTTTCAGGAATAAGGGTCCTGCATAGGCCTATATCCAACTCCATGCTTAGATCTGACAAGAGGCTGCTATAGGAGCTCGTTTTATCCAATCGGTTCAGATTTCGTGTAGCTATACTAGGAAAACGCCATATATGCGTTGTAAGACGAGCGGATAGTAATAGTATTGGTAAAAATGGGTAAAAACTGCTTCGAGTGGTACCAATTTAGCACATTTTATGTTTTTTTCTTTAAAATGGGTGACCCGATCAAGCTGAAAATTGTTAGAAATGTGTACCAAAAAGTAATTCAACTTCACGCGAAATTCCCTTTTTTTTTGAAAATGTACATATTTTTTTTCCGCCATGTTATTCTAATGTGAATTTGTGAAATTTCTAAAATTCATAAAAAAAAGTTACTCCCCGATAATGCCACAAAATTATACACATCTAAGTTAGATGAGGAACCATATTGAAAAAAGTTTGAGGTTGATAGATGTAGCCGTTTGACCTGTGGAGAACCGACAAAAAAACATGAAAAAAAACAAAAAAAAAACAACACCAATTTTTTTCAGTACCGTATGTCAAATTGAATCCTCGCTAAAGCTCGTCTAATTATGTTGCATTGTTCAACGTGATGAATTGTCTATATTCTGATCATCGAGAGCAAGCTGCATATGAGTTGCGAATGAGTGAAATATGTATATGAGACGTATTTGTAATTGCTTTGTACATGCAGTGATTTGAAACTGCCCAGCCACAACTTCCGTCATGCATCTCTGAACTATAGCAGGCATTCATGTTGGCCTTTTAAATCAAAATGTATCCAATTTGAAGGTTTTCATTGTAGATAGTAAAAACAAATTACAAAAGCACATATCTAAGTTCAACTTTGCTTATCAATATTTGAAATCCTGATTTGCCTATAATTCCACAGTCGTCCCATTTTCCTTAGCTGAAATGTGTCATGTATAACTAGAATTTGGCAGAATTATGTATACATATGTACATGTGTACGTATGTCTTGCCAAGATTTCCTCCAAGCCGTGAACCCTTGAGCTGACAGCTGACTTGCCACGACATGGGGTGAGCTTGTCCGTGTTGTTGTCAACATGTCGTCTGATTCCCTCCTCTTATCGATCTCCCCCCCCCCCCCCCCCCCCCCCCACCCCCCGCAGCTACTGGACCAGTCACTTGATGGATCCAAATCAAGCCGTGTACACCTTTATCATTCATTCCAGTACATTATCGCTCATCCTACAACGCATGTGCTGCGTTTTCCTAGTACAATCATAAATGTGCTCAAGTAGGAGAACGCATCACATGCGTTGTGGTATGAGCGAGATTCCTATGTGAAGTGTACTTCCAGCTCATACTAGTTCCATCAACTCACTGCGCATATGATTCGTCTCTTGATTTTCATTTCATTTCCATTTTATTTATACAACTGCAGTTGCGCACGCATGCGCGGTGGGAGTTTTTAAATTTAACATTTTAAATTCACAATTCACATTTTGTATTCTTCTCTTGAATTCTTCAAAAGTCTTTGCTCTTCTTGCCTCTTCTCCCAGCCCATTCCAATCCATTATTGTTTTCTGAATGAAACCACCTCTACCCAGTTCTGTTCTAGCCCTCTCCACAGCAAGCTGTTCCCCTCCTCTCACTCTCCTCTGAACTCTCATCCCCATCCTATCTCTCACTTCTTCCCACCCCGTAAAACCATTCCTTGCCCTGAAAAAGTTCAGGAGTCTGTCCTTTTTCCTCCTTTACTCTAATTTTTCCCATCTCACTGGGCTTTTCCCTTAATTTTTCAACTCTTCCCTGGTCATAATGTTCTATTCTAAATCTTCTTACCCTTCCTAGAACCCTTCTTGCAACTACTCTCTGCCCCCCCCCCCCCCTCTACTTCTGTTATCAAATTGATGTTTGTTCAAATTGATCATTCCGCGAACTACTCAGCTCAATTTGTTGATCATCTATTAAAGCCTCCCTAATAGAGCTCTGTAAATGAAGTAAGAGAATGATACACAGTGATTTTCATCAATTACTAATACTCAATTGTTGTTTTGAATTGCTCCGAATAGATTCATATTTCCAGTATAGAAGCACACATCATTCCAAAGTACACAGGAATTGGATGAGCCGCTTCAGCCGCCCCGGTGGCTAAGTCAATTATCGCTAGCGGTATAGTAACTGAAGTCACCGTTGGGCGTGGGTTCGAGTCCCGCATAAGGCATGGGTTTTTTGTAAACGTCCTTTCATCTATCATCTCTTCATCGTTTCATTATCATCCGCTCATTCGTACCCCCGTATAACCTAGCTGTTGGTGGGGTCGTTAAGCAACATTAAAAAAAATGAGCCGCTTCGAATCACCTTGTATTATTCTCTCACTTCAATTACAGTGCTCCAATAAGGAAGCTATAAATAAATGATCAACAAGTTGAACTGAATAGTTCGTAAAATGATCAACAGATGAATAATGTAGGCAGTCAGTTGATAGATCCAGCACAATGTAGTGATACCAACTCACTTTATCGTAATATAAAGAAGGTGTGCCTATACTCGCGTCTTCCAAGTTTCCGCGTCACATTTCCGCGTTTCCGCGGTCAGAAAGGTCCCATTTGCCTGTCGCACAACCATCGCTTTTCATATTGAACAGCTTTACACGGGTCAATAGATATAACAAGCGTGATGCATATATTGTTGTTTAATAGCAATTAATAATTACGTCATCAATGACATTTCTTATGCATGACAATTTGAATAGGTCCAGAAGCTGAAGATCAATCTTGTTTCCTTCGTTTACAAACATTAATCTCACACAATTTGTTAATACCTATCAAATTAATTTCTTTATTCAGTTTAGTATTCATTACAGACTGCACAAAACTTAAATGGGTAAGGTATGCTGTGTATACCTGAATGTGATAGAGGGAAAAATGGAATACAGAAATTCTCTTAGGTCTAGGCCTGAACTAAATCAGTGTATGATAAGGCTTAGAAAGTCTTTATTGTGATCATGTATAACACACAAGGTATAATATAAGGCTCTTTCAGTGCATTCAATCAACTTTTTGACATACCCAATCTATTTTTCACATTATTCCACCTCAATCCCATCAACTAGGCCTCAGTCATTCATTTTGGTTGGTTCATCAATGTCACCGGCACCGTAGCCACTCTTATCTCATCTAGTTCACAAGGGAATCCACTAGGGTAAATGGGACCGTTGGCTCTGATTTGACGGCAAGAAACCACAAATGTCCTCCATGCTATTAGTATGAGAGTCGATACACCTTTGTATTATATATTATGACAAAGTCAGTTGGTATCACTGCGTCGTGGATCCAGTATGAGCTGGAAGTACATTTCACATGGAATCTCGCTCATCCTACAGCGCATGTGGTGCGTTCTCCTACTTGAGAACATTTAGTTTATGATTGTACTAGGAAAACGTAGTATTTTCGTTGTAGGATGAGCGATAATGTACTGGAATGAATGCTAAATGTGTACACAGCTCGATTTGGATCCATCAAGTCACTGGTCCATCGTATAGCTGTTGATTCCATATTTTCCCCTTGGTCTTATTCTTATGAGTGTTTTCGAAACGTACATTTTATCTCTCTCTAAAGTGGTTCAATCTTTTGCGCCAGAAAACCAGGCAGTATCGAGCTACATCATGCATGATATATGTGTGTGGCAAGTTTCATCCGAATAATTTTTCGTTTGAACTATATATGGGGCGAACAAGAGAACAGATTTTTTTCTTTTACTATATTGATATAATTGAGTCTCCGCTTCGCTTATCGAATAACATACAAATACTATTCGATCAGATGAAGGTTCCGAGCGACCGTCCCCCCTACCCCACACCTCTATCGCTCGTGTGTTTCTAGGTGATGGTGATTGCTAGTGTATTGATAGTGTAAGGCGCACAAAGGCGGTCGTAAAGACGTCTTATACGACTGTCAGCGATCAACTGTTGATGTCCATTCGAGCAATCCGACGTTAACAGCGCAGTAAAGCCATTCAGGTCGGGAAACACTTATTATTCAAGTGGCACTTGGCTGTTGAAGCTCACATCTGTAACAACTGTCCCAATGGTCTTGCAGCCCAAACGCAGTCATCAGTTGGCTCACTATAGGCCCTATAGCCACTGGGCCACGGTCTAGAATATATACCTATAGAACAGTCTACTCCGGCTGTTGCTAGTTCCACCAAAATGGTGCGGAACAAATCGTGGCGTTCCCATTGGTCAGTTTTAGTCCCATTTAAAACCGACTTGCAGGAAGATTCTCGCGACCCGCTCGCTCGGCCAAGGGTTCGATTACCCACGTCGCTGGAAACCTCCTGATAACAACTCCTGATCGCAGCAATGTACCGCGCGCTTCTTCGAGCTGGAGATAGCTGGAGAGAGCTGGAGTCAAGTCCGATAAGTCGGACAGTTTGTATCTTGTCAGCCCAACACATGGACAGGGCAGAGATGTTATCGGTGAATCAATACGTCGGGAACTGCATGGGGTGGACGGCCGGGTGTCTATCATCAGCTCTCAGCTGGACGGCCGGGTGTCTATCATCAGCTCTCAGCTGGACGGCCGGGTGTCTCTCATCAGCTCTCAGCTGGACGGCCGGGTGTCTCTCATCAGCTCTCAGCTGGACGGCCGGTGTCTCATCAGCTCTCAGCTGGACGGCCGGGTGTCTCTCATCAGCTCTCAGCTGGACGACCGGGTGTCTCTCAATCAGCTCTCAGCTGGACGGCCGGGTGTCTCTCATCAGCTCTCAGCTGGACGGCCGGGTGTCTCTCATCAGCTCTCAGCTGGACGGCCGTGGGTGTCTCTCATCTAGCTCTCAGCTGGACGGCCGGGTGTCTATCATCAGCTCTCAGCTGGACGGCCGGTCTCTCATCAGCTCTCAGCTGGACGGCCGGGTGTCTCATCAGCTCTCAGCTGGACGGCCGGGTGTCTCATCAGCTCTCAGCTGGACGGCCGGGTGTCTCATCAGCTCTCAGCTGGACGGCCGGTGTCTCATCAGCTCTCAGCTGGATGGCCGGGTGTCTCTCATCAGCTCTCAGCTGGACGGCCGGGTGTCTATCTCAGCTCTCAGCTGGACGGCCGGGTGTCTCATCAGCTCTCAGCTGGACGGCCGGGTGTCTCATCAGCTCTCAGCTGGACGGCCGGGTGTCTCTCATCAGCTCTCAGCTGGACGGCCGGGTGTCTCATCAGCTCTCAGCTGGACGGCCGGGTCTCTCATCAGCTCTCAGCTGGACGGCCGGGTGTCTCATCAGCTCTCAGCTGGACGGCCGGGTCTCTCATCAGCTCTCAGCTGACGGCCGGGTGTCTCTCATCAGCTCTCAGCTGGACGGCCGGGTGTCTCTCATCAGCTCTCAGCTGGACGGCCGGGTGTCTCTCATCAGCTCTCAGCTGGACGGCCGGGTGTCTCATCAGCTCTCAGCTGGACGGCCGGGTGTCTCATCAGCTCTCAGCTGGACGGCCGGGTGTCTCTCATCAGCTCTCAGCTGGACGGCCGGGTGTCTCATCAGCTCTCAGCTGGACGGCCGGGTGTCTCATCAGCTCTCAGCTGGACGGCCGGGTGTCTCATCAGCTCTCAGCTGGACGGCCGGGTGTCTCTCATCAGCTCTCAGCTGGACGGCCGGGTTGTCTCTCATCAGCTCTCAGCTGGACGGCCGGGTGTCTATCATCAGCTCTCAGCTGGACGGCCGGGTGTCTCTCATCAGCTCTCAGCTGGACGGCCGGGTGTCTCATCAGCTCTCAGCTGGACGGCCGGGTGTCTCTCATCAGCTCTCAGCTGGACGACCGGGTGTCTCTCATCAGCTCTCAGCTGGACGGCCGGGTGTCTCTCATCAGCTCTCAGCTGGACGGCCGGGTGTCTCTCATCAGCTCTCAGCTGGACGGCCGGGTGTCTCTCATCAGCTCTCAGCTGGACGGCCGGGTGTCTATCATCAGCTCTCAGCTGGACGGCCGGGTCTCTCATCAGCTCTCAGCTGGACGGCCGGGTGTCTCATCAGCTCTCAGCTGGACGGCCGGGTGTCTCATCAGCTCTCAGCTGGACGGCCGGGTGTCTCATCAGCTCTCAGCTGGACGGCGGGTGTCTCATCAGCTCTCAGTGGACGGCCGGGTGTCTCTCATCAGCTCTCAGCTGGACGGCCGGGTGTCTCTCATCAGCTCTCAGCTGGACGGCCGGGTGTCTCATCAGCTCTCAGCTGGACGGCCGGGTGTCTCATCAGCTCTCAGCTGGACGGCCGGGTGTCTCTCATCAGCTCTCAGCTGGACGGCCGGGTGTCTCATCAGCTCTCAGCTGGACGGCGGGTCTCTCATCAGCTCTCAGCTGGACGGCCGGGTGTCTTCATCAGCTCTCAGCTGGACGGCCGGGTGTCTCTCATCAGCTCTCAGCTGGACGGCCGGGTGTCTCATCAGCTTCAGCTGGACGGCCGGTGTCTCATCAGCTCTCAGCTGGACGGCGGGTGTCTCTCATCAGCTCTCAGCTGGACGGCCGGGTGTCTCTCATCAGCTCTCAGCTGGACGGCCGGTGTCTTCATCAGCTCTCAGCTGGACGGCCGGGTGTTCTCATCAGCTCTCAGCTGGACGGCCGGGTGTCTCTCATCAGCTCTCAGCTGGACGACGGGTGTCTCTCATCAGCTCTCAGCTGGACGGCCGGGTGTCTCTCATCAGCTCTCAGCTGGACGGCCGGGTCTTCATCAGCTCTCAGCTGGACGGCCGGGTGTCTCTCATCAGCCCTCGGCTGGACGGCCGGGTGTCTCTCATCAGCTCTCAGCTGGACGGCCGGGTGTCTCTCATCAGCTCTCAGCTGGACGGCCGGGTGTCTCTCATCAGCTCTCAGCTGGACGGCCGGGTGTCTCTCATCAGCTCTCAGCTGGACGACTCTAACTGCTTGACATTCCACAGTTCTGCAGTCCTTGCTGCCCACACTTTCAACATTACACTATTATTTCAAATACCGTACGCATATAACTTATATAGTATATAATATATGTGTTGACGGAGATTCTCGTGGCCGATGGTACATGGTAAGATGTTTTCTTCGGTTGTGCCACGTCTTGCAGTTAGCGGGAAACGACGTTTCGATGAGATTTCACCCATCATCTTCAGGTCTTCTCGGTTTGTAGATCAGCGATGGGTGAAATCTCATCGAAACGTCGTTTCCCGCTAACTGCAAGACGTGGCACAACCGAAGAAAACATCTTACCATATATATATATATATATATATATATATATATATATATATATATATATATATATATATATATATATATATATATATATATATATATATACCGTATATATATATATATATATATATATATATATATATATATATATATATATATATATATATATATATATATTCAGGGTTGTTAATCCACATATTGTCACTTGTGTATAATATAGAAGCTCGACATCACAAACTCGACGTTTCGATAGAATCGCATCTACCTCCTTCAGGATGACACGTCTGGTTGCTTTGGGCTAGCGTATGTATGTGAATGAAAGTTGATTCGACGGTCATGACAACTATGATCACTTGGCGTCAAATGAAGAATAATGGTGTAATGAGATGAA
>OU015465.1:27719242-27791742 GCA_907164805.1 Brachyptera putata
AAAAGCTTGTGTCACATGACAGAGGATGAACTCCTCCGAAACGGCTCGACCGAGTGTCGTGAAATTCCTCACGCACATTCGATAAGGCTGGTAGAAGGTCCTAAAGTATACGAGATCTCCCGCCAAGCTTTCTCCTATATGAGCAATATCCAAAAAATTGGCACTTCAAGGACAACACCAGTAATGGCGTTGTTCACCGACATTGACGAAGTTGCTCAATGTTACTCAACGTTACTCACCATTTGCGGGGCTACACGCTAGGTAGCGTAACAACCAACATTCACTACAAATCACTTCGATGGCAGAACAACGTTTGCCGAGTCAGCTAGTTGTTCTATATGTGAGGTCGAAGGTCGGATGTCCGACTCCATTCGACAGCGATCGAGTTGGTGTGGGGCTAGTTGGCCAATGCATGTCTCGAGCTAGCAAAGCAAGGATGTCGGCCGGAAGATAGTGTCTCGAGATAAGACGTCTGACTCCAGTCGACAGCGATCGAGTTGGTGTGGCGGTAGTTGGCCAATGTGTCTCGAGCGAGCAAAGCAAGGATGTCGGCCGGAAGATAGTGTCTCGAGATAAGACGTCTGACTCCAGTCGACAGCGATCGAGTTGGTGTCCCGGTAGTTGGCCAATGTGTCTCGAGCTAGCAAAGCAAGGATGTCGGCCGGAAGATAGCGTCTCGAGATAAGACGTCTGACTCCAGTCGACAGCGATCGAGTTGGTGTCCCGGTAGTTGGCCAATGTGTCTCGAGCGAGCAAAGCAAGGATGTCGGCCGGAAGATAGTGTCTCGAGATAAGACGTGTGACTCCAGTCGACAGCGATCGAGTTGGTGTCCCGGTAGTTGGCCAATGTGTCTCGAGCTGGCAAAGCAAGGATGTCGGCCGGAAGATAGTGTCTCGAGATAAGACTGGTTGACGTGAGATAAGAGGCTACAGTGACAGGTAGTCGACGGCTCACGGCAAATAGTGAACGAGATAAGCACGTGGAATATAACTGACAACAGAAGGAAGATACAGGAAGGGTTGTTGCCATGTTTCACCGGGCGAAGGTTCGAAGGTGAACCAAAGTCAGGTTTGGGCCCTACGTAACTCTCGTGGCATTCAGAATGCGTTGTTAAAGGACATGACAACCCTGAGTGTAAATTATATTGAATGATGACTCGATATTTATTTCTCATTTCAGAGAAAATTATGAATCATCTCAATTTTGGAAATTTTATTAAATTTATTTGTCCTCTAGGATCCGTCCCGTTTTCTGAATCGTAACGTGGACATTTCTAGATTCTGTTCATGTTTATATAGAGAATCGGTACCGCCTACGTCATGACTCATGGTCTCTAGAGGACAAAAATATTAATATTAATTTCTGAAATTGAGTTGATGATTTCTAGGTTTCTTTGAAATTAGGGAAATAATTATCGTTATTATTCACTAAAACCTAGTTTCAGGGTTGTCGTGTCCTTTAATAGAGATGGAATATGTATTCATCTATTATAGGTAGTATTTGTCGTGCGGCTTCCAACAGCTGGGTAGAGATGAGCGGGTGAAGTGACTCCACACGAGAGCGCTGCCATTGTCCACCAACTCGAACCTCCCCCTCGGCTCTTGGCTGTTCCCAGTATGGCGCTCATCCCCCAGACAACTGTTCGTAGCTCGCAGGCCCTGAAGAGATTGCAACCCTCGAGTGCTTGAATGATTGTTGAGGTTTCAAGCCCGCCCCTATGTTTGCGTCCGTGTACTTGTCAACGTGTGGGGATGATTCAAGCATATGGAGGAAGCGGGATAGAAAGAGAACTCTGTCGGAAGATGAGAATACAGAAGAAGACCGATGATGAGAGAAGTGACAGGAAAATAATAGAAACGAAAATACAAACGCAAGGTTCAGTATACACCCTCCATATACGTCGGTCACCAGAAGGCTTCCACTCGACCGAGACGGTCCGAACTTGGTCTGGACCCTCACTCCAGACCTTATCGCCATGGGTGACCCTGCCGGGAGCAAATAAATTGCTCTGAAATTGCTCGATAGCTCTGGAGATCACGGGGTCACGCAAGCCAAGGTGTCCGGATCTTTGGGGGGGGGGGGGGGGGGGGGGGGGGGGGTGACCCTCGACAGTCGAGCATAATCGCATGTCCAGCATTCTTCCAGCTCGTGCTACGTTCATACTACTATCATATTCATATTTCGTTCAATCTTTCTGACGTGTGTACTGCATTGACTGCAGGCTAGAGGGGGTGAATAGCCCTCTTTAGTCTGTTGGAATGAATGGAAGGAGTCGGTCGTGGGATCGAACCACCGTGCTAGCCACTGGCAGATTATTCCACGACCTGTGCTAACTGCTAATCAAACTACACAACTGATAATCCAATGAACGAGTGTATGACGTCACGTGCTGGCTGTTGGCGCAGGCGCAGAAGCGTCTCGCGGCACGCGTCAACACCAGTCAACATTTGCTCCGTGTCAACAGCACGCGCACGCGCACACAGCTGTAAGGTTGCCGTGGACACGTGACACGAATGGAGCGCACATCACGCATGTCGTGGAGCTCTCGACTCCCTGTCTGAAGTGCATGACCTCACGACCTCTTGACTGACATGATGGCAAGTCTCAAGCAGTCATGACCTGTCATCTTTACATGACTGATGATGACTCAACAACCCCACCAACACCTAGCTTAACTGGGGATACGAATGACCAGGTCACAATACAAAAATGAAGTAAAAAATACAACAAAATGTAATCTTTGGATTTCCGATGTTAAAACCTGCTAGCACAGCATAGTTTCTATTCCAGTGCCACTCAGCAATGTTCCACTGACATGCAACGAGAATCCTCGCCAGGAATATCTGATCAACTGCAGCCTTCTTTTCCTGTTATACCTACTTCGTGCATTCGTATTCTATTTATTTCTTATTTCAAATTCAACAATTGATATAGAATTGAGTCCATAAACTACGTCCACAATTCCGGTAGGGGAGGGGGGAGAGGGGGCATCAATCTTGTGACAATGTTTGACAAGGGGGTAGGAGGGGGGGATACACCCATGTGACATCCACATTCACACTACACATGATTCATTTCAGTTAGTTATCAGGGAAATCAGTTGGCGCCATATAATTTGTATGAAATTACGTTTTAATGCATATTGTAGGTGTCTGTGAGTAGAATTATATAGAGTAGTTTCATAGAGTAGTTTTCATCTCTGTGATTGAACTTCTTTGCCCTCTGCCTGCATTGTGAGTTTTGACAGTTCAGTTCTGTCAAGTTTGTTGGGTTGGATCTCTCACATGTTAATTGCTTTGGTTCAGAGCAGGTTATATGATAAGGTCTTTGGTTCAGAGGTTATTAAAGCTGAGTTACAATGTTATTGAAAATTGTCCAATTACTGAAAAATCTATAACAATTTTCTTTCAATATCACTGATACAATATCGCTGATATCCTAGTTTTCCAAAATCAACATGATTGTTTTTAATTGGGTGCAGGTGAATATTGACTGGTTTGTGACCACGATCTAGAATAGTAGGCCTATAGGTGTTGTAGGCCTATCGGGCTATCTCCTTGTGCTGGAAGGCTGGTACTAACAGTGCTGCCAGTTCCACCAGAATCCATGCGGAACGCCACGGTGACAGGAGGCCGGTGGGCCACGCTCTACGCATGCGTACACCGGATGTACGTCATTGTTGGCGGCAAGAAGTCAGCTGTCAAACGTCACTGGACTACGTGACTGGCCTCCTGTCACCTAGCGTTCCGCATGGATTTTGGTGGAACTAGCAGCACTGTTGGTACCAGCGGAAATAGCTTCGTTACCCCACCTGACATATTCTAGACTGAGATCACGATGTAGTGATATCAACTGATTTTATCATAATATAAAGAAGATGTACCGACTCACGTCTTCCAATTGTAGCATTTCCGCCGTCATAGAGGTTCCATTTTTGTCAGTCCCATTATGGCAGTTTGACAGGACCCAAGATCGTATTAACAGGGTAACAACACCAACTAGGCCCCAGTCATTAATTTTGGCACCGTAACCACTCTTATCTACATCTAGCTCACAAGGGAATCTGCTAAATAGCGACGGGCAAATGGCCGAAATGGGACCTTTGGTTCTGAGTTGATCGCAAGAATACACAAAATGGCTCCCATTCCCATGTCATTATCATGGAGTCAGTACACCTACCGTAGGTTATATAATAAGGTCTTTGCAGTACACCTTCTTTATATTAAGGTAAAATCTGTTGGTATGACTACATGGTGCCGTGATTGTGACATGATGTATGGTGAGAATGTTCCGCCGCGTGTTGACCGTGTGGTTGTTGTTGCAGGGCTGCACCTGCGCACGATTGTCTCGGAGCCCAGGATGACGGCGGAGACGGCGCCGGGCGCGGTGGCTCCGCCGGGCGGGGAGGCGGGCAACAAGTACCAGTGCTACGACCAGGAGTGCGCGCGCATGGAGGCCTGGCTGGACGAGCACCAGGACTTCGTGCACGACTACTTCTTGAGGTACTTCCCCCTCCTTCTCCCTTCCCCCATCCCTTTGAACTCCGCTTAACTTCCACGTCATGAGGAGCGTCTTGAGAATCCATGGGAGTCGATTTAGCGGAAAATCAGTTTTTGGGTGATAAATTTTGAATGGTATGAGATATCAAAACTCTGAAAACAAGGAGACACAGACATTTTCAATGCCTTCCAGACAGTGTAAGTAACTAATGACTATTCATCTCAAATCTCCCAATATTCAGGCATATTCGGTAAAAAGTACACATTTTTTAACCGTATATGCCTGACAATTATGCGATATGAGATGAATAGTTATTAGTTACTTACACTGTCTGGAAGGTATTAAAAATGTCTGTGTCTCCTTGTTTTCAGAGTTTCGATATCTCATAGTTTTCTAAAGTTACTGATATTCTGCTAAATCGACTCCCATGGACTCTCAGAAGCTGAAGTGGAGGGGTTTGACTCCGCCCTTTGACAAATTAATACAGCTCATCAAATGTTTTGTACATTTTCATAATTTTCAGTGGTATCTAGGTTTTTGTAGGTAGGGCCCTTAAGTTGTTTATGTCGAGTAAAATTTGTGACGGTGTAATGTTTTCTATACTCAATGTTGTATATTTAGGGAAAACACCAACATGAAAACATATATATTTGATTAAACTTCATGTATTTATTGATAATTAATACTGCTCTATTACCGGCGCATGCAGCGCAGTGGTTAACGCGCTCGCTTCATGTGATCTGGGAGGCGAGGGGAATTCCGAACCCAGTTCGATCCCCGCCGCCGACCATCTTTACAGGGGTTTTTCATGGTTTCCCTCTGTAGTCTAGGCTAATGTCGGGATGGTTCCTGCAATAAGTTGGCCATGACCGCTTCCTTTCCACTATCCTTCTCATTACCCAAGAAACCATCATATCATCATCCCATGCATCTCATTGATCACCCATCCGACGCCATTAGATCTCAGTTATCATAACAGTGCGTCGTTAAACCCAATATAAAAAAAATGAAAAAAAATGCTCTATTGAAGTACGTGAGAACAGTTTGAGCTACCGTGGTTAACTAAACTACTTGGGTTGCCGTTGCGTAAGACAGACCCTAGGCCGTCCTCTATTCACCCACTCCACTCCACGTTGGCTCTTGGGTCACCCTCCTAACATACCTCGCACATGTGGCGGGTAAAGTCAACACAGCGGTCCAGTTGAACCAAGAGGGTGTGACGCACAGATTGAAGCTGACCATATGGAGGTGGATACAGGGTTTGCATTAGGTGGTAGGCCTAGGGTGTGACTGACCTTTAAATACCCCCGTTAAGATTAATTAGGGATCTAACATTAAAAACACAGTAACTTGGGTATAAATGAGAAATATTCATCAAACTCTCAAGATTGCAGTGTAATATAGGCAGAGCATCCGTTGATGTTTACCAGATGGATAGTAATTGCCAAAATATTATTCATCCACTACACCTTATTGCCTTGGCTATTTACAAAATGGTATTCAATGATTGGTTGCTTGACTTGACCTAAATGACGTGCAACATCATTGCAAGTTCTTTCTCACTTTACCGACAAAGGAGCTAAGTTGAAATGGACGAACCTGGTTGTAACTCAAATTTAAATACACAATGTTTGCAACGAAGAAATGCACTAGAAAACATAACTTTAATCATACATCCTCGATATAACTAAAATAAACTATTCGTATTTTGTTTTTGGCATAGTAACGAAAGGTTTACAGAGCAATGAGAATGCAATGAAATGTTGTATAGTAAACAGATAACAGAACAAATGACGTGGTGTGTGTAGGAAAATAGCTTGAGGCTTAATATATGAATTGTGTAAAAGGGAAAGAGAGAACAGCAGCTTACCGAGGTTCACAAGTAGATAGGCCTACTTATGGTGGACAGCCATTGACAGAACAAAGAGATGAAAAACACACAAGATTTTAGACGTATCGGCTGTTGCCTTGGTCAACCTACTCGATTACCTACTCTACTGAGACCAAGGCAACAGCCGAAACGTCTAAAAATCTCGTGTCTTTTTCACGTCAATGAATGCCAAGAATGCTATGAAATTCATTGACATATTCCTAAAACTGGTTAAATTCACAAAAATAGAATGTCATGTTGAGTAAAGAGCATACAATTATCTCGGAAATTTAAACTTTTCATTCAATCACACTGGTTCGTACATATTAGTGATGCCTTCGGGTACCCGGGTCGGGTACGGATAATGCATTACCCGGGTAATATTCTGGTACCCGGGTACCCGTCTAGGTTCCGGGTAATTGTGCTAACCAGTACCTATAATATAGAAAATAACTTTTTTAAATAAATCAAGCTACCGAGAGAAATTCAACTTCGCATTCTTCATAAGATTTTTCACCTACCTTCCCAGACCTCCCTCAACATGTCATAATGCGCTCGTCAAATCTAGTTGCACCACCTACCGTTATCTGTGGTCACACTTGCAGTGTACTGAATCCCTCTCCTGTCAACCGCTCTCTAGTTGCCATGCCAAATACTATTCTTTACCGAGAACTGAGAAGCATATATAGTCATATAGTTTTTAGTTTTTAGTTTTATTTAGTTTTTTAAATTACCCGGGTAATACCCGGGTAATTTCGGCGGGTACCCGGTTCCTAATTTGTTACCCGAAGGCATCACTAGTACATATATAAAAAATAAACAAAGAATTTCACTGTTTGTCTAAACAACGTGCAGACAATACCTCACGCATGTCACTGGTGTGTTGCAGGAAAGCTACGCGTCAGGTGGTTGACACGTGGCTGGTCTCGCACGCAACGCCCGCGTCCGACGCGTCGTGTGCAACCCCCCCGCCCCCCGCCAGCTACCCGGCGCAGTGTGGGTCGCGTGGGGGCTCAGGGGCCACCACGCCTGTGCGCAAGATCTCGGCGCACGAGTTCGAGCGCGGCGGCCTGCTCAAGCCCATGGTCAGCAATGTCGACGGCACGCCCACGTTCCTGTCCGTCACGCCCATGGAGGAGTGCCCGGAGAGCGGCGAGGGGAGGGGCGTGCCGGGCGCGGCGGCGTGCCAGGCCCGCGCCCACCGCAGGTCAAGGCACGAGCTGCGGAACCTCGACGAGAAGGAGCTCATCTTCGAACTGGTAAGTGGCGACCACGGTCTAGAATACATCAGGTCTTGTATCGGGCTATCTTCGTGCGCTGGGGAAGGCTGGTGCCAACAGTGCTGCTAGTTGCACCAGAATCCGTGCGGAACGCCACGGTGACAGGAGGCCGGACACGTGGTCCAGTTGACGTTTGACAGCTGACGTCCTGCTGCTGAAAGACAGCCAGTTACCCTGGTTACAATTAATGAGGGATCTAACTTGAGAACACAGTAACTTGAGAATAAAATAAAAACTGTGTATTAAACCAGCAAGATTACAGTGTAATAGGTCTATAGGCAGAGCATCCGTGGATGGTTACCAGACGAAGGTCCGTAAATTACTTGGAAGTTTTCTCATAATTTTGATATAATGTTTTCCAAAATATTATTCATACACTTCACCTTATTGGCTATTTACAAAAGGGTACAGAATGATTGTTTGCGGGGATTGACCTAAATTGCAGATGGACGAACCTGGTTGTAACTCAAATTTAGATAACAATGTTCGAAACGAAGAAATGACAACCAGTACACCAGAAACCATAAAATAACTATAATAATGCCTCCTCAATATACAACTAAAAGATACTGTTCATCTTTTGTCTGGATATTTATGAAAGGTTTACACAGAATTCAATAAAGTGATAAAATATTGTATATAGTGAACAGGTAATAGAATATGATGTGTAAGAAGATGCAATAACAGAATAAAGGGTTGGTATGATCAAAAGAGTAAAAGGGCTGCGTGAACTGATCGCATACCTGACTGAATAGGCATGAAATATCACACCGCCAACAGTGACGTAGATTAGGTGCACTCATGCGTAGAGCGTGGCCCACCGGCCTCCTATCACCAGAGCGAACGGTACATATGTCGGTGGAACTAGCAGCAGTGTTGGAACGTACGAAATAGCTTCGAAACGAGACCTGTCCTATTCTAAACCGTAGGGGTGCCCCATCTAACTAGTGATGCTGCTTAGACGGTTTCATATTGAAACCGAGCGGAACTTCTCATGGTGAGGCTTACATCTCTGACATGCTTGAAATGTGTGAATGTTCATCGTAGGCAAATGCAGAATATGCGTTATAAAGATAAGCGAGATGTATATTTAAAGTATAACTGAAAACACTGCACACCTTGATTCATATAAAATATATTTAATTCGATACCAAAGGATCTAGAGAGCCGTGAATCTATCCCTGCAACGTTTTTCTGCTGATATTTTTATCTATTTGATGAATTTAAAACATTCATTACATTATATCCTTCAATACGGCTGGTCCGAATTGCACGCAAATATTTAATATTGTGTATTATTTTCATGTTTACATTTGAGGAAAATTTGAATTATATTGGAGAGATTTTATTAATCTATTTTTCTTCGCCCAGCCTAATCTTGCAAAGTTTTTAGATACTTTGAGATGATGTTTTCTCAAGGATAGTCGAACCGATGTGACCCAAAAGCTATACAGTTCCAAGTTGGATGAGTTTGCTATACAAAAAGAGTTTCATGTCGATCGGTCAAACCCTGCAACCTGTGCAGTGTTTACAAAAAAAAAAAAAAAACAGACAAAGCTCGGTAAGAGTTGGGTGGAAATCTTCACCAACGCTCATCTAATTATTTAACTTAGCCGCAGAGTAACATGTCTTGGTAATATATATCTTTGTCTAAAAGTTACTTAAAAAGTGACATAATGAACGATACTTTCAAAAGTAGCATTTGAAAAGTGAATGTTAACTCTGCCGTTACTTAACAGTTACTTAAAAAGTAACATAATACACGATAGGGCCTACTCTCAAAAGTAGCGTTTGAAAAGTGAATGCTAACTCCGCCGTTACCCAACAGTTACTTGAAAAGTAACATAATAAACAATAGTTTCAAAAGTAGCATTTGAAAAGTAAATGTTGACTCTGCCATTATCTAAAAGTTTGAGTGTAATCTTTAGTGTGTGTTGTCCAGGTGAAGGACATCTGCAACGACCTTGACGTGCGGTCGCTGTGCCACAAGATCCTCCAGAACGTGAGCATGTTGCTCCACGCGGACCGCGGCTCTCTGTTCCTGGTCCAGGGAGAGTCCGCAGCCTCCTGTCTGGTCTCCAAGCTGTTCGACGTCTGCTCGCGGTCCACGCTGAAGGAGATGGAGAAGAAGGAGGAGATCCGGATACCCTGGGGCACCGGCATCGTGGGCTTCGTGGCCGAGAGCGGGGAGCCCGTCAACATTCCTGACGCGTACAAGGTAGCCAGCCCAAACCCAACACTCAGCTCAGCCCAAACCTAAACCCAACCGTGCGCTAGGCTGGACACGTGGTCAACAAGGGTCGTGGGTTTGTCCAACACAAGCAGACCTAGAGGTTGTCAAGGTTAAGTACAGCCACAGGCTGCACATAGCTTGCGTGGCGTAATCATCTCCCACTGTCATTTCCATCCCTCGGACCAACACTGACGCCTCCAGTAGTCGTGTTCATTTTAACAACGTAGAATGAGATATTTGTGTAATGGATCTTGAATAATTCTTCACCACTGAGATTCTGTATTTTATATCTGGACGTGGAGACTGGACGTGGAGAGGACTGGACGTTTATTCATTGATGAACAAATTAGGCTTCTTTTCATTTTTGGGTCCGATATAATTTATAATTCAGACATTTTAGTTAAAAGGCAACGTCTATAGCCACGAATTTCTTGCAGTATTGACACATTAATAACGAATAATCGTTATTTATAACAAAACGAATATTGGTGTATATAGTTCTTCTTCACCTAGGAACCGTAAGAATCAAGATTTTCGTGATACGAAAATTCGTATCTATGTCCACTTCGTGAATGAAATTATCGACTCGCGCAAAAACATATTTTTTTGGTGTGTCAAGGATTTTCAAGGATATTTCAAGTGATTGAACAGGATTATAAATTTATGTTAGTGCCACCCCTGCTTTATGATATTCTGGAAACCAAACAAGCGCGTAGGCTTATGATATGACGGAAGAGCTGTCAGCGTCTAGTAGGGCCTACTGATAATCGATAGGTCTACTACTTTTGTAAGTATAGGCCTCAAAGAACTAGTATATATTAGACTGAGCGAGACGCATCAAATAACACAGGCAATAGTGAGGCCGTGATAGTTTGTCTGACCGGCGAGGAAATTCCACGTGACACGGAGGGAGATCAGGACACACTGTATGCTTGTACACAGCAAAAACGCACAACACTGTTTCATTTTGATTCTAAGAGGATACTGAAAACAATAACGTGGGTGTAATTCACATGAAAAGACGCAGAAATATATGCTGATTATCATGAAGTACATCTCTTAGCAGAATTGCCTCATCAATCGTAGCAATCAATGAATAAAGTCATTAATCAGGTCTGACTCGGAGCTCTGCCATTAGGATAATGTGTAACGATATACTCGCAGTCAGGCTGCGTGCACCGAAGCACGTGACTACGTTCGCACCCCGCAGACCCCGCGCCTACAAGCATCTCGGCCTCGGCTATGCGCACTCTACGGGTTTTAAAATCTATGATAGGCCTAGCCTAGGGTGACCGTATTTCAATTTTCAAGTCAATATCATTGCACGCCAAATTGTGTGAGGGAGGGGGACAAACAACTTTTGGTTGGATAGAATCCATACAAGTTATGGAAATAAATTAGGGAGGCCTACATTATTTGAAGTGAAATTTAAAAAGCCCACACACAGTGTCGGGTGTAATGATTTTGAATTTGAATATTTCAGTATTGTCCTTATTTCCCTCTGTTAAAAATCCCATACCTAATATGACACACCAAACCCAATGTAGTGGCGCGTTGTGTTCAGGACGAGCGGTTTAACCACGACATTGACGCGCGCACGGGCTACAAGACGCGGGCTCTGCTGTGCATGCCCATCAAGGACCTGGCCGGCGACGTGATCGGCGTGGCGCAGGTGATCAACAAGCAGGCGGACGCGTGTTTCTCGGCCGGCGACGAGAAGGTCTTCTCGAGCTACCTGCAGTTCTGCGGCATCGGGCTCAGGAACGCACAACTCTACGAGAAGAGCCAGCTGGAGGTCAAGAGGAACCAGGTGAGTCTAGGCTGATGCCGGGATGGTTCCCACTACATAGGCCATGACCGCTTCTTTTCCACTATCTTTCCCAATACCCAAGAAACCTTCATGTCATCATCCCATTTATCATCCAGCCGACTCCAATATATCTTGACTATCGTTACAGTGCGTCGTTAAACCCAATGTACAAAAAATAAGTAATTCCCTGATGGAATACATCTCTAGGTGAGGGTGTAGATGTACAGGAGCAGGAATGAAAGGTTGGGCATTGCAAGGAAAAGTGGGAGTCAGATCAGAAATACAAAAGGAAGGTCAGTTTCAAGAATGTGAGTTGATATACGGTACATGACGTGTGAATGGGGGGCTTGAAACGCCTCAGCCAGTGTAGCTCGGTTGCGTTGACACGGTGTGTGTGAAAGACCTCTAAATACCCCGGTAATAATATTTAGGGATCCAACATAAGAAACACAGTAACTTGAGGATAGATGACAACTATTTATTTCAACTCGTAAGGTACAGTGTATAGGCAGAGCATCAGTGGATGGTTACCAGACGAAGGTCCGTAGATCACTTGAAGTTTGGTTATAATTTTGATACACAGTTTGCCAAAATAAAATACAAACACTTCACCCTATTGGCTACTTACAAAATGGTACAGAATGATTGGTTGCTTGACTTGACCTAAATGGACATGATCCTCTCCGAGCAAGAACACTGAAAACTTTATCATTCCGCCGACAAAGACTAAATTCTAAAAGAAGCTAAGTTGAGTTTGAAGAACGTTGTTGTAAATTAAATTTAGATACACAATGTCCAAAATGAAGAAATGACAACCAATAACCAAAGACATGAAATAACTATAATAAAACATATCCTCAATATAAGTAAAGGACTTTATTCATGAATATTTTGTCGAAAGGTTTGCACAGAATACAATGAGGCAATATAATATTTTATACAAAGAGCAGATAGTAGAGTGGTTGAGGATTGGGGTCATCACATGTGTGACGTTCAACAGGTGCTGCTGGACCTGGCCAGGATGATCTTCGAGGAGCAGAGCACCATCGAGCACATGGTCTTCCGGATCCTGACGCACACGCAATCCCTGATCCAGTGCCAGAGAGTCCAGGTACGTTGCTAGCACAAGTCAGGCAGTATTATACGAGCTCTGACCAAATATCTATCAAGGTATTGCTGTGAGAAACTGGCCTCTCAGCCTCCCTTGAGAGCTCAGTCAACGTGAGACATTGCATTGTAAACTAAGTTCACTGTCAGGCGTGGGTTTGAGTCCTGCATGAGGCATGGATGATGTTTATTATTGTTTGTTTAGCGACCCCAGCAACAGCTAGGTAATACGGGGGTAGGAATGAGCAGGTGATTATGAATTGATGATGGGTGAGAGGACGTTTTCAAAAACCCATGCCTTACTCGAACCCACGCCCAACGGTGACTTCAGTTTCTGAAGCGTGCCTGAGCTACTGAGGGCGGCATGAGGCATGTATTTAAGGAAACGTCCTTTCACTCATTGTCTCCATAGTTTCATTATCGCGTGATAATTTCTACCCTGGAATAACCTAGCTGTTGAGAAACCAAAAAGCAACTGCCCTCTCTGCGTTGGTAGAATGTTCGTCCCTCGTAAGCGTGAGTAGAAAGTACAGCATTCAAAACCCAACTGCTAATGTTTCCCGTTGAATTAGAATTAGACGCATTTTGAAGAGAAATATTCCCAGCTAAGATCTGGGCTCTTAACAATCAGAATGATGCTGTTTAAAGAAGGCAGCTCGATACATTGTAATTGTAATATAATTATTCTTTGGTTGCAATTTACCGCAAGTCCGTGTTGTTTGTAGTTGTTGAGATATATGTTGGCAATGTGTACCGTGTAAATCTCTTCAAGGGGGGGAGGCTCTTGATTGTAATTGTAACTAGTTCCCGTGGTTGTATTTCCCAGCTGTTGAGTGTGTTGACATGTGTCGCAGGTGCTGCTAGTCCACAAGGCCTCCAAGGGCAGTTTCTCTCGCGTGTTCGACTTCGAGGCCAACGACCTCAGCGGGAACGACAACGACGCCAGAACAAGGTAACAAGACACAACGCTATCACGTTGTCGTCACGCACCCATCGGCGTTGAGATTCTGTATCTTGATGGCGGTTGGGATCGACAATCTTCATCGACAAATCACCGTGTTACCGATCTTTAGCATTGAGAGTTCATGGGAGTCGATTTATCGGAATAACAGTTTTTCCACAACTCTTGACTTTTGAACGGTATAAGATGTCAAAATTCAAAATGATGTAAGTAATAACCATTTATTCAAATCGTCTGAATGTCAGGCGTATACGCTTGAAAATACTAATTTTTAACCGTATACGCCTGACAATTGGATGTTATGAGATAAATAGTGGTCACGTACACCATCTTGAAGGTATTGAAAATATCTGTGTTTCCTCGTTTTCAGAATTTCGATATCTCATACCATTCAAAAGTTATCACCAAAAAACTGATATTCCACTAAATCTTCCTCGTGGCGTATATGACGTCTTTGGCTATATAAGATGGATTGAAAATCCCAACTCTGGCTCTCGACGCAAATCGCTAACGATCGATATCGCGTTGTGTTACGGAATCGCTACAAGCCGATACGTTGTCGATACACATCGTTGTCGACTGAGTTGTCGGTCAAGATAGAGAATCTCAACGCAGGTGTGATTATTGGGTGATGCGTGCGTGCAGACTCACCGAACGCGATGTTCCGACTTGAAGGAGTTGTTTTGTGTTCCAGCCCGTTCGAGAGCCGGTTCCCGATCAACGTGGGCGTGACGGGATATGTCGCCACAACAGGTGAGGTATGTAGAGGAGTGGACTCCTGCTGCATGATAGCGTAAGTCACTGTCACTGTCACTGTAGCAACAGGTGAGGTGTGGACGCGGAGTGGACGAGGGGTTGACGATTAGAAAAATCAGGTGTGCACTTTGAAATTTAAAAGAAAAATTAAGTAGGCTAGATCAAAAAAAAAAATCTTTTTCAAATCACAAGAAATCAAAATCACGAAAATCACAAAAATAAGAAAAAAAAATCGAGAGGAAATTTCACAAAAAAAGCAAGGATGGAATCAAGAAAAATCAAGAAAGAAAAGTCAAGAGATCAAGGAAAATGAAAAGAAATCACGAAAAAAAATCAGGTGTAGGCCTACTCGATAGGCTCATTCACAACCGAAATTAGGAGTAAACTTGGCATTAGCAGTAACGCAATTATTTAGTATCCATTCACAACAACAATTCAGCATTAAGAAACAGCCAATGAGATGGCTTGTTTGCATCAGCTGTTCATCTGGTTTCACTGGATCAACCGCCATCTTCATTTGTGCAATTGTGCATAGATTTTAGTTTCGGACACATGTAGTAGGCCCTAATATCATTAATTCCCTTTAAACCAAATTGTAATATCATTGATACAATTCAAACTTCCAATTCTGTGTCACAGTCATGCTTGCATGCACTTTTTTGCTTTGAAATAGTACATTGAATAATCTAGTGTATCAGTATAAGCTAGGATAAGACAGCCTGCTAGCTTATGGCGCGCTAAACGTTTACTCGAATCTGATTGGTCACTGCTTACACCAAGCTGTAAGAATTAAAAGCAAGGTTTGTAGTTTGCAAACCTTACGCTTACTGCTAACTCGTTACGACCAATGCGTCGCATTGTGAACGGAATGCATGAGTGCCATAAGACAAATATTGCTGCTAATGCTAATGTTGGTCCTAATTTCGGTTGTGAATGGGCCTTGAAATGCCACGTTGTTAACCCCTCGGGGGTGTACTCTTGCTGCATGATAGCGCAAGCCACTATGGCAACAGGTAAGGTATGTAGAGGAATGGATAGTTTGTGATGCTACTTGTCGACAGTGTTGCCCTCATTGCAAGTGAGAGTTGAATGCCTTGCACAAGCCCCGACGATAAACTCTCATTGGTAGCTCCGACGCCTCGTTCACACATCGTATCATCTTTCATTCGGTCATCAGTTGTCGGTAAACTCGAAATATATACTGTTTCAACTATTCAAGATCTCTATTTAATTGGTCAGGTATTTGAGATCTTTCAATTTTTCCACATAATGTTTACCTCTTAAAAAATTTGACGTACTGAAAAAAATTGGTGTTCGTTTTTATGTTTTTTTTTTTTAATGTTTTTTTGTCGGTTCTTCACAGGTCAAACGGCTACAGCTATCAACTTCAAACCTCAAACTTTTTTTCAAGATGGTTCCTCATCTAACTTAGATCTGTATAGTTCTGTGGCATTATCGGGGGGTAACTTTTTTTTTATGAATTTAAGAAATTTCAAAAATACCCATTAGAATAACATAGGCCTAGCGGAAAAAAAAATATATGTATTTTCTAAAAAAATGAAATTTTGTGTGAAGTTGAATTACATTTTGAAACTCATTTCTAAAAAATTTCAGCTTGACCGGGTCAGCCATTTTGAAGAAAAAACATAAAGTGTGCTAAATTGGTACCACTCGAAGCAGTTTTCAGTCCATTTTTACCCATACTATTACTATTCGCTCGTCTAACAACGCATATATGACGTTTTCCTAGTTATGAATGCGGACTATAAGATACAGTGGTTGGGTTCACGGAACACTTACGACAGTCACAACGTACATGAGTCTGGCCCGTGGATGTTGTTACGTATTAACTTCCTAAACATCTTCTACATCAACCCTTCGAGAGTATGAACCACTCGGACCAGCCGTTTTGAAGAAATTATGTAGTGCATGTGTTTTATTCATCAAATAGATAGAAATAATAGCAGAAATATGTAGCAGAACATTAGCGTTGGTGTCGAATGAAATATATTTTATATGATCAAGGTGTGTAGGGTTTTCGATATTACTTCATATAGACATCTCGCTCATCGTACTATGCATACTCTGCGTTTGCCTAGTCTAATAATATTTGTAGTTGTAAAGCCCCGGACTAGATGTTGGCCGTGGCGTTTGGTGTTGAACGGCTGGCGTCTGCGTGTTCCAGACGGTCAACATAGCGAACGCGTACGAGGACGAACGGTTCGACTCGGCCGTGGACGACGGTTCCTGTTTCCGCCACCGCAGCATCCTGTGCATGGCCATCAAGAACTCGTCGGGACAGATCATCGGCGTCATCCAGCTGATCAACAAGTTCGACGACCTCGCGTTCACCAAGAACGACGAGAACTTCGTGGAGGCGTTTGCCATCTTCTGCGGGATGGGCATCCACAACACTCACATGTACGCCTCTCAGACATTCTCTCTTGCTACGTGACACGCTGTAGACAATAC
The DNA here is from genome assembly GCA_907164805.1 of Brachyptera putata. Taxonomy (NCBI): domain Eukaryota; kingdom Metazoa; phylum Arthropoda; class Insecta; order Plecoptera; family Taeniopterygidae; genus Brachyptera; species Brachyptera putata. The sequence goes on from OU015465.1 coordinate 27,736,233, forward strand.
TCTGGTCATTGAATAATCTCGCTTCAACTGAGAGGATTTCTGTCTTGAATAAAACAGTTGCTAGGGACGTGCAAGGCTACCTGGTTTAGTTGAGTTGAAGCCACTTCACACAATCAATTAAATTGTATTTCATTTTATTCTGCAATTCTTGGCATGTTATACAACAATAAACATAAAAATATGTAATTGACAGAAGCCCGCGTAAGACCAGAGGCTTGTGTGCGGGCTGAATCAGTTAATTTTTTATTACATTTTTGAATTAATTGCAGAAAAGTTGAATATCCACGTTGTCCTATGTTGAGTACACATGAGAACGGAAATCTTTCAATTGCATGGCAGAATGTCACGAAGTTAGAATACGTTCAACTTTACTGTAGTCTTTCACGTAGCTGACATGTTGCCCACGAAATTGCAAGTGCCTTTACACTACTGACATTATTCCGTGCAATTGTTGAAATTTCATGCAACTAAAATTGATCGTGTAAAGAGTGTTTTAGTAAATGTTGTTTCTTGCTCACCTGTCGGACGTAACGTGTCACTGAGACAGGTGGCTCGTTGGCTAGCACACCGGACTGTCATTCAGGAGACGGGGGTTTGTCCATGACCACATGGCTCCCCACTGACTCGGAACCAGTGTCATAATCATGACCAGATCACTGAGCTGTCTTGTTGCAGGTCCTGAGCGTCTGTACGAGGCTCAGGACTGAGGCTAACCGAGCTGTCTTGCTGCAGGTCCTGAGCGTATGTACGAGGCTCAGGACTGAGGCTAACCGAGCTGTCTTGTTGCAGGTCCTGAGCGTCTGTACGAGGCTCAGGACTGAGGCTAACCGAGCTGTCTTGCTGAAGGTCCTGAGCGTCTGTACGAGGCTCAGGACTGAGGCTAACCGAGCTGTCTTGGTGCAGGTCCTGAGCGTCTGTACGAGGCTCAGGACTGAGGCTAACCGAGCTGTCTTGCTGCAGGTCCTGAGCGTCTGTACGAGGCTCGGGACTGAGGCCAACCGAGCTGTCTTGCTGAAGGTCCCGAGCGTCTGTACGAGGCTCAGGACTGAGGCTAACCGAGCTGTCTTGGTGCAGGTCCTGAGCGTCTGTACGAGGCTCAGGACTGAGGCTAACCGAGCTGTCTTGGTGCAGGTCCTGAGCGTCTGTACGAGGCTCAGGACGGAGGCTAACCGAGCTGTCTTGTTGCAGGTACGAGAGGGCTGTGATCGCGATGGCCAAGCAGAGCGTGACCTTGGAAGTCCTGAGCTACCACGCGTCTGCGTCGCTGGACGAGGCTCAGAGGCTGAGAGCCCTGAGGGTCCCGTCGTCACAACACTTCCAGCTCTACGACTTCCACTTCGACGACATACACATGGACGATGATGACACGCTCAAGGTGACACATAACCTCACTTTACCAACCTCGCGAGACCGTTTAGCTCCCGTGTTCATGTCCGTGTACTTTGCCATAGTTGTCAATGTTTGTGGATGTTCCAAGCATAAAGAGGAAGCAGGATGCGAGTATTTTTTCAGCTACCGGTTGTTTACTATTAGCCAATCGCAGCTCGTCTAGGCTGTTCGCGCGGCAATACTTATCTTTTGTAGAATTGCTGATTTCAATGTTTAGGTATCGGTGTTTTAGGTAGCCTTTCCGCCCGTGAATGTGGTTAAAACCTCGGTTTCGGGTCGGTATACCGGTCGACACCAACCTGACCTACCTAACCCTAACCACGGTCCATCCTCCCCCAATAATAATTCTTACGACAAATATAACTTCATATATTTTTTAGGTTTTCAGAAAATAGAGAAGGATAGTAGAACATTATCAAAAACATCATTTCATGAAAACAAAAAAGTATTGTTAAAGCGGGATTAGAACTGGCGACCTTCGTAACCAAAAGCGAGCATGTTACGGCAGAGCCAACGTAACATTGAGAATAAATTGATTTATTAGCCTTCATAAGCAAGAGTCCGGGATTGGTCGATTAGACCATTGGCTATAGAAAACAACTGGTAGCTGAAAAAATACTCGCAAGCAGGATAGATATTAAAAGTAAGAGGAGATGATATGAAAGACGATAAAAGAAGATGATAGATGAAGAGAAAATTGCCAAGAAAATGAAATGAAATGAAAATACAAACTCAATGGTCAGTACTCCCTCCATATACTTTGGTCGCCAAAAGGCTTCCACTCGACCGAGACGGTCCGAACTTGGTCTGGACCCTCACTCCAGACCTTATCGCCATGGGTGACCCTGCTGAGAGCTCTGGAGATCATGGGGTCACGCAAGCCCCCACACCACGTTCAAGTGTCCGGATCCTTCGAGGGGGCAATTACATTGTTATCATGTAGTGTGTAGTATTATTTAGTAATTGGAGGGGCTGGCAGAAAGAGCAACGCGCATTGAAGCTAAAGGAGAATTGTGTCGGTAACTTTTCTAGGCTGCGTTTTGAAACCTACAGAATCTACTGCAAGCGTACTGGATTCGTTCTGAAACCTCCTCCCAGTAATTTACTGAGCTTTGAAAAACCCACTGCGCCAGTAAATTCTGCTTACTGGAAACACTGGGACTATTTTCTCCCAGTAGACCCAGTAAAGTAATGGCACCCTCCAATGAATGATGTGAGATTACATTAGTTACCTTACATTAGTGACAGACAAATTCAAGTGTAAATATTGTTGTGATAAGGCTGAGTAACTGCATCTGGATAGATGCTAGTTGATTTAAAATGTATTTAAGGTTGATTTGCATATACATTTTTGTACACGTTGTTTCAAATCTAACATTTTATTGGAAAACAATAATGCCATCCATCTCTTCACTTTCAAATTGTACTAGGTACGTTCCGTTATCGAGGCCTACTGGAATCAGATAATTCTACTGGCAAGTATACTACAAGTAAGGCCAGTAGGTTTCAGAACACGCACGTAGAGAATAATGAGTTTGTGTAGGCCTTCAAGATTATGTTAGTATTGGAACTGTTAGGCCTCACCTAACTAGGTTTGTTAGAATAGTAATACAGTAAACCCTCGTTAATTCGAATTCCAAGGGACCCCAAAAATCAAAATTCGAATTATGAATAAATGTTTTTTGTTTGTATAGTATAGTGTGCATGAGAAAATGTTTTTTGTTTGTATAGTATATAGTGTGCGTGTAAAACACGCCGTACACGATCAACATTACCCGTCAATATCTTGACTCAACAAGCTTGACGTCGTGTATGGGCTCTGAAAAGATTTGTTGACGTGCTTCCTGCCATCTGTTGATGGCAAGTATCAACTAGCCTCCGACACTAGCGCTTTTATGGATAATTTATTGAATAGATTCGACTTTCGACGATTTTCGACTTTCGACCCACCAAAGATACAAAAAGATACACATTTAAAAAATGAACAGTTGATAATCTGCAACTACGTATACTCAACGGAAGTTCTCGGTAGAAACTACGTATTCAATGATTATATACCACGTGACTTGTAACTGTGCCATCATTGGTCGAAGCTGTCAATATTGATGAGATAATAGAGCATGTTCAATTCTTGTCAACATGTTGGCGGTCAACATCAACATTTTACCGTCCTGTAAAGGCAAGATCAGAAATACGGGTTATCTATTAGCTGTAAATATGTTAAATATTGATCGTCTATGGCGGGTTTTAGAGGCGCATGTGGGGATCTTTTGATAGCCATGTGTTTATCTTCAAATGAAGTGTGAAGTGATTTACCCACAACAAAGTGTGGATGAATAGTAAATATTATCATGTCACTCCTTAGGAAATACTTATCACAGTCAGTTCACAGGTTAAAAGAGTCAAATTACCAAATGTAAAGTAAAAAGCAGTGTAGTGGGAAAAAATATATAAATATTGGGGCGTAGAATGAAAGAAGGAATCGTGATCTCTGCAGCACTAACTGGCTGATTTATTTACAATCAATATATTCACTCTGTTTATCAAACAATTTTAATTGAAAAATAAAGATGGGTCTCAAATATATTATCGGGAAAGTGATTTTCCTTGACGAATCGACTAAATAAATGTCCTGGCGGGATAAGAAGTCCTTTGTTGTCATCGTGTCGTAAGAATAACCCACCCGCCTCGCGCCTCTCATCCTGCTGACACAGCACGTCAGCTGTGACGTGTCGAGCGGTCGGGACGCCCGACCGCTCATGTTTAGTGATGGGGAGTTCGAATTACAGACGATTTCACGTAATAAAATACTTGATTGTGACACCTAATTTTAGCTGAAATTCGAATTAAACAAACATAAAACAATAATAAAACAGAAGTTCGGACTAATTATCTCTTCGAAATTTGAAATAATGAAAATTCGAATTATCGAAATGAATTAACATTGATATCCCTATACCTGCAGCCGGGGTCATTTCTCTAGTTCGAATTAGCGCGAAATTCGAATTAACCGAGTTCGAATTATCGAGGGTTTACTGTAGATATTAGAAAGTCATACATGGGAATAGCTGTAGTTACAGAGTAGCATAGCATAGCGTTAGGGTAGATATATTCAGACTACCGGTATATTGAGTCATATACCGTTAGTTAGGAGTAATTAGGTTTAGACAGGGTAGATAGCTGACAGGATGTAGGCCTACTACAGTGAAACCTCTATCCATCGTTTTTCAAGGGACCAGGAAAATGAAACTATCCATGCGGAAAACGATCCATCCAGGAAAATCTAGCATTGATTATATAGCAGTGGGGTGAGAAAAAATGAATGATACAAGCAGGAAAACGATGGATAGAGGTCTCCTGTGGTCTGTGTTCTAGTGATAACATTGGTTCCTGGGATTTGAAGACCGAGTCCTCGTCTAGAAGACAGGGTAGGACCGGTCGTTGAGTAAAAAATAAATGTGAAAATACCAAAATCGTGAACCTTGCAGTGACACGTGAGTGTGAAGTATAATGTGACGAATTGATACAAATGATAACCTCTTCGAGATACAGAGAGGTCACAGACAACATTCTTGAATTATGATTAATGGAGACAGACATCAGCAATGAAACGCATGACAACAATATAACTGTAACAACATGAAAAGACCGGTCATGTAAATTGAGGACGGAGCAGTTCAAAGACCGGTACCCGGTGTTATCACTAATATGTCCTATATGTGTTTTCCCGAAGAATATACAAGTTTCAAGTTCATTTAGTGTTCATTCTTGTTACTCTTGAATCCCGTCGCCAGCTAAAAAGCTTCCTTTCCATAAAAAATATGACTGCGAAACTTTGCGTGACGAATTCGCATAGTTGTTTCCATGATGTGCGAAGTAATTTTGCAATTCTAGCTCATCCTAGTGGTTATATCTTGAACTGAGTAGTGATTCTATCGCATCCTGGTGGGTTTATTTGAAACTCGATGCACTCGAAGCACTGTGGACGCACTCGACGTGCCGTAAACGGAAGTAGACACTAACGATTATAGGAGTAAAACCTGGAAACTATTATTCTATTTCCCCCATTTCGTTGCGAATTTAATTCGCAACGAAATGGGGGAACGAAAGAAGTAACGAAAAACGCAACGAAAAAAGTAGAGTTTGGCCCAACTCGTCATGGCCGCCATGTTGCGAAATTCCAACATGGACTCCCAGTGGTTTTCGGGCAGCTGTGATTGGCTATTGACTAATTTCGTTGTGTTTGGCAAACATGATTATGGAAATGCAGCTATAAGAGAGCCATGCCCGTGTTTCAGGCATGTATCCGCATGTTCCTGGACCTGGACTTCGTGGAGCGTTTCCACATCGACTACGAGGTGCTGTGCCGCTGGCTGCTGAGTGTCAAGAAGAACTACCGGAACGTGACCTACCACAACTGGCGGCACGCATTCAACGTGGCGCAGATGATGTTCGCAATCATCACGGTGAGACTCTCCACCTCTAATCAGCCCGGATAAGATTATTGTGCCGCCCTCGTTGGCTCAGTCAGCTGAGGCACACTTCAGACACTGAAGTTACTGCTGGGCGTGGGTTCGAATCCCGCATAAGGCATGGGTTTTTGTAAACGTCCTTTCACTTATCATCACTTCATAGTTTCATTATCACCAGCTCATTCGTACCCCCGTATAACCTAGCTGTTGGTGGGGTCGTTAAGCAAACAATAATCATCATCATGAGATTAATGAGGGATCAAACATGAAAACACAGTCACTTGGGAATGAATGAAAACTATTTATTCAGGTTGTAAGATTACAGTGTAATATAGGCAGAGCATCCGTGGATGGTTACCAGACAAAGGTCCATAGATCACGTGAAGTTTCCTCATCATTTTCGTACAATGTTTTCCAAAATATGATCAAACACTTCACCCTATTGGCTATTTACAAAATGGTGAGGAATGATGGCTTAATTGCGGGGATTGCCCTTTATTGAGTGCTCCTCCCCCAACAACATCATTGACAACAATTTCCGTCAAAGACTATATTCTAAAAGAAGCGTGAGTGCGGATGAACGAACCTGGTTGTAACTCAAATTTAGATAAAGAAGAAGTGACAACCAGTTCACCAGAAACCATAAAATAACTATAGTAATGCATTCTCAATATATAACTAAAAGACGCTATTCATATTTTGTTGGCATTGTAACGGAAGGTTCACACAGAATGCAATGAGGCAATAAAATGTCGTATATAGTGAACAGGTAATAGAATATGATGTGTAAGAAGATGCAATAACAGAATAAAGGGTTGGTATGATTAAAAGGGTAAAAGGGCTGCGTGAACAGATTGCAGACCTGGCTGAATAGGCATGAAAGATCACACCGCCAACAATGTCACATCACATATTATTAGGATGGGTCGCACAAGTGTACAAACTACAGTTAACCCTCTGTAATACAAACTCGGTTCACGCGAAATTTTACATATATTGAACTTGAAATCGGTCCTCGGCTAAAGGTATAGGCATTTCAGTGTTGATTCATATGGTTAATCCAAATTCCAGCTCAACCGTAATTCGAGCTAATATTTTTCTCCCTCCATTAACACTGATTTTAGATTGGATAATTCGAAATATTTCGAGTAAATTCCTTGAATTTATCATTATTTCCCAATTTTCATCATTTAAATTTGACGCGTAACAATTAGTTGAAGCGCGCCAGTGTGTGTCAGCCTACCGAATGCAGTCGACCTTGACGAAGTCTGAGCTCGGAACACTCGTTCGTCCGACTCGGGACGGCCGAGCGCCAATAGAAACGGGCCATTTGAGGATCGTGCGTCACTGAGATAGCCGAATACACACGATCAGCGAACCCCTTAGCAACGGATCTATTACGTAGTCTCAGCCAGTGACATACGGTAGCTTCCTCTAACGGGCAATTCGAATTTGAATATATTATATGCGGGAAAATGTCTTTTTGGTTAACCAGAATTTTTATATCAAAATCATTTTTTTGCGTCCCTTCCATTTTGGATTTGCCGAGGGTTTACTGATGATGTGGTGTGTGATGTCACACAACTGTGTCCCCGATAGCATTGAGGGCTCCTCCCCCTTGTGTGCCCCTAGTTCCTTCCCGGGCCACCGAGCGCTAGCAGATGTCTCGGAGTCACCCCTTGTGTGTATGTTGCAGGCGACGCAGTGGTGGAAGATCTTCGGGGAGATCGAGTGCTTGGCACTGGTGATCGCGTGTTTGTGCCACGACCTTGACCACAGAGGCACGAACAACTCGTTCCAGATCAAGTACGTCACACACTAATAACTCCGATCATCAGTCATTACTTGCAGTGGCGTAACAACGCACGATGAGATAGGAGTGCAACATGTAGAAATGGGCCTCCTCCCAGTGTTGGGGAGTGAACTTGCAAAATGAACGCGTTCATTTTTTGATGAACTTTTATATGAACGCGTTCGTTTTTTACATAATGAACGTGAACTTGGTAAAAGTTCCTTTTTCGGTCACGAACTTTTCAAAAGTTCGCCGGTGAAACATTTTTTTCAGACGAGAAGTACATTTTTCCATGACGATTGTACTTGAGTGAGAGAGAAGGAGATAGACGCGGCAAATTTCGTTTTTAAATTGATAATAGGGGTGAATTGATGTTGATTATTTAATATTTTTACAAAATTCATTTTATACCCCCTTTACATTATCAACTTATCCCTAGCAAAGCATTACTCAAATGTATCGCTATCAAGCAGAATACATGCCTTTCCTATCTCGCGTTCACACTACAGTAAAAATTGCTATTGCTGTCAACGTATTGCCTCGAGTGAGAATACGCTCAACTTCCGAGGCCGTATCGCTAACAATTAGCGGCCAGTAAAGTGTAACATTAAACCATCCATGCAGGAGAATGATCCATCCAGGAAAATTTAGCATTGATCATAGGGGAATGGGGTGAGGAAAAATGAGTGATACAAGCAGGTAAACGATGGATCCGGGAACGATGCATAGAGACTTAACTGTATCTGTATGTATTATTTTGCCCATGTCTGCCACTGACTCTCTCTCACTCTCTCTTGTTCTCTCTCTCTCTCTCTCTCTCTCTCTCTCTCTCTCTCTCTCTCTCTCTCTCTCTCTCTCTCTCTCTCTGTGTAGTTTGTACCATTGTGTACTGTTATTGTGACTGATTGCTTGCACCTGAAGTATCTGCATGTAGTCAGGTTGTAGCGACTCTATCTGTCTCTGTCTTGTCGCAGGGCGTCGTCGCCTCTTGCCCAGCTGTACTCCACGTCCACGATGGAGCACCACCACTTCGACCAGTGCCTCATGATCCTCAACAGTCAGGTGAGCACCACTCTCAGCACTCGGAAAACATTCACTGCCTTTACGAGGAAAACGCAGAATGTGCGTTGTGAGATGAGCGTACAAGTGTGGAAATCTGAGATTGAAAATACTATGTCAGCTCAATCTACATCTACAGACCTTGAAGTACTTTGAACGTTCAAAAACCTTACCTGCAACTTGTTGATATTCATAGTGCAACCTGTCGCATATACACTTTGCATTACTTGTTGATCCTGATATTTGATGAAATGGATACTTTTATTGTGTTTTCTTCCTTATGTCTCATCCGATTGTTGTACAAATTATTGAAAATGTGTGTGATAGGTGTTTTCATATTCTGTATGAATGTGAAAGCATTTGAAGAATGTTCGTTTTTCAAGTATTTTCCCCCTGGGTTATTGTTATGGGGATTTTTCAAACTTTCAAAATTTTTTCCGGAAAAACCGTTCAACCCATTTATCTCAAAAACAGTCGGAACCTATTCCGGTCAGACACCAGTATTTAAACAAAGTTTGGAGTGGATTGGACTTTTTTCCTGACCTGTATGCCGCGTACCAAAAAAAAATTAAAACATGAACGAAGCCCATTTTTTTGCTATGTGAAATGGAAGTCTTCGCTTTACGCTCATCTAACTAGGGGTGTGCGAGTTTGAGAATTCGAGTTCAAATTTGGGAGAAAATTGCAAGTTTCGAGTTCGAAAAAAAATAGAAGAGAAAAAAATAATAATTAGTAGGCCCTATTAAGTACGGTATTGAGTTTTCAATTGGTTTCAAGTGAAGTACAAATTACTACAGAGCGACCATTTTCAACGCATCACAAGTTTAAAATGCACCGCCCATTACACAAAAATAGAAAACGTGATTTAACCGATGCTAGGCCGAGATTTGCATATCAGTAGCGACTACTGGACCCTAAAATTTGGAAAAAATCATGTTTTATATTCGAAACAATACAGGTACAACAAAACTAGAAAAAAAAAATGGAAAAATGAAGAAAAATCGAACTCAAATTTTGAGTTCAGCTAAATTTGAACTCGACCTTGGAAATTCGGGTGCTCGCACACCCCTAGTTTTTCCTAAAGTATGTTTGGCCTGATAAGAGCGGGGACCGTTTGGTGTTGATCCGACGGACTGTGTCCATGTTTCCAGGGCAACCAGATCCTGGGCAACGCCTCGTCTGACGAATACTCTCGCATCATCAAGGTCCTGGAGGACGCCATCCTGTCCACAGACCTGGCCGTCTACTTCAGGTAACTCGCCAGAACCCCGTGCTCACACGTTCTCGTTAGGCCTACTGGTGTGGCCATAACGTACATACACTCAAAGCCTCAACCACTAATCACTCCTCAAAGAGCACATTACAATTAATACCGTATTGTCCCGAATATAAGCCGAGGGTTTTTCTCGAAATTGTGAGTCCAAAAGTCACTCTCGGCTTATATGCGGATCTTGGCCTAAAATCGGTCAGAAACATGTTTTTTACTAAATGTGATTGGGCTCACTACACACGCACACTCTTAACAATGGAATCGACTTGAAACTGCAAAATATTGCACTAAAAACACTTTTAATAAATGTTATTACGGAGAAACATCATTTTCCCATTACCCATCAATTTTATTTGACGCGCAGTAATAAACAAAGGCGTGATGAGCTGTTAGCTGCATTGTCTTGTCAGACCTTGACGAGTGGGCGGGCCATATGACGATCGCGCGTCATCGGCACTAGCCGAGTACACACGATCGTGAGGCCCCTCTCAACGGTTTCTCACACGCAGTTGGCATAGCTTCCTCACGCGCGCAATACGAAATTGACTAAATTCTAAATCGGAAGAGTGATGATTTACGTGGAAAGGAGATAAACCCTTTTTTCAATTGTTGATCTAAAAGTTTGGGGGTCGGCTTATATTCGGGACAATACGGTAGTTTCTATTCTGTGCAAGAGTTTGTTGAAGCTGGATTTCGTATTACTTATTGAATTCACGTGGAGGCTTTTAAGTAATCATTTTCTTTTTTTGTGCTATTCAAATGATTATGTATAGTATCTAGCTATCTATATTTATGTATTTCTTTGAATGTATCATTATTTGTTCTACTACTTGTTTAATATACTGTAATCACTAATCTACTACTAATTTGTAAATGGTGGTACTGCCACACTCAAGCTTTTAATATTATATATAAGTTATATTGTAAAATATGTCATTTGTGTACCGATTTCCTCGAGAGAGGGTTCAAGGAATAAACACTACTACTACTACTACTACTACTACTACTACTACTACTACTACTACTACTACTCATGTACTATCAGCTGATGCATGATGATTGAGTAATCAACGCAGCGCGTAACGTGATACGAGTTGGCCCCAGTACAGAACTATGTTTGAATGATTTGAGCTCTAGTTTCTGCTACTGGTATGCGCTAGTTCAAGGTTCAAGCTACCGGCACCGCTACGGCAGAAATACAAATTTTAGGATCCTATACACGACGGAAAATACATTGCCGAAATGCATTGCTATTTTAGTTGATAGTCTAAAGGGCCTATTTAGTGGTGAAATACCATTTGCAGAGTTTTTTTTCACCTTTTTAGTGAATTCTCACTGCTTTTGGTTTACGGTCTTTTATATATTTTCAACGTAGATAGGATTTAATAGTAAATAATTACAGTACCATTAACCTTTTAACTGCTGAGTTTTCTGGCACCAGCTTTACCCCCTGTGCTGAGTTATTTTCCGTAAATACAATAGTTTGTACAAATAGTTCCAGTTACTACATTTATGATCATTTTCCCAGAATTTTTAGACCGTATCACAGAAATGATGAGTTCCTCAATATCAGTTTAAGAAAGCACATTATTTTGCCAAGCCAGCGCGCCAACATAGGCCATTTTCACTCGACTTGGAATCATAGTTTGATGTTTGAGTCGTTGACAAAACTTTCGTCTGAATAAACGCTACTATTATGAAATATATCGAAAGTCGACGTTGTTCTCAAGCAGTACATATGTTCGGCCAATAGATCGCGCAAAGAACAAAAAAAAATTAGGTCGATAACTGAAGTTCGCCGGCCAGTAGAAAATGAACAGTAAAGCGCGGTATTCAAAACAAGGATACGCGTGCGTAGCACGGTGGGCACGGCGGGCTAAAACGCGTATACGCGTGTGTAGCAGTTAAAAGGTTAATAATAATAATAATAATAGTTGTTTTTATTCTTGTCTGATCAACAAGTAATATAAGAAAAGTCAGGTAACATATTTACATTATTGATAACATACAAATACATTATTTAAAAGAAAAAAACATAGGCCTAACACAATACAAATTACTCATTCATAGATTCATAAAAGTTAATTCTTGTCATATAAAAACTCTTAAATGGAGTGAAAACATTTATTCAATAAATAGTTTTTTAAACATATCTTGAAATTATTCAAATATAATGTACTGTTATTTTGAATGGTTGATTGAAAGTGAAGTGTCTGTTAGATGGTTGAAGTTGTAGTAAGTATTCTGCCCGTGTCGATCCGCGCGTAACCCGACGTGTTGGTTTCAGGAAGCGCGGAGCCTTCTTGTCGATCGTGCGTACGTCCGGGTACAACTGGGGCCGGGACGACCACCGAGAGCTGCTGCGAGGCATGATCATGACCGTCTGTGACCTCTCGGCCATCACCAAGCCCTGGGAGGTCGAGAAGAGGGTCAGTAACCAGCCCTAGGTCTAGACACCACTCACCCCTAGACACCACACACCCCTAGGTCTATAAACCTCATAGCTCTGGATACCACACAGCCCTAGACACCTCACATCCCTAGACCTCAATGCCTTGAGTCTAGATACCACACAGTCCTAGACACCTCACAGCGCTAGATCTAGACACCGCACACCCCTAGGTATGGACATGACACAACCCTAGGACTAGACACCACACATGCCTAGATGATGATCAATGACAATCAAATGGCTTCTGTCTACGCCGACTAAGAGTCTGTCTTAGACACCCCAGATATATATCACGTACTGATTTACAATCATGCCCCCCCCCCCCCCCTCACTCAGATCAGAGTTCCTACGTGCCTGAACCCAGAGTATAAATCTTTATACTGAGACAGGGGAGTACACTAAACTGTCATTCAAGAGACCGGGGTCATCCTGACAGGGTTTCCCTCGATTGTCCAGGTCCTCAACTAACGCGTGACTGTTGCAGGTGGCTGAGCTCGTGTCCAGCGAGTTCTTTGAACAAGGAGACATCGAAAGAAAACAACTCAACATTACACCAATTGTAAGTTTTACTAAATGACGTTAAAACATTGTGAATCGAGTGTTTGGTATGCCCAGCTCCAGTTCACACCACACAAAAATAACTACTAGGGATTGGATAGTTTGAATAATGATAATTATCACTGAGCAGATTTATTTATTATTTATCAGTTTTTCATACAGTGGGAAGTAGGCCCTACGCTGTATACAGTTAGTGAGAATAGAACGAAAGCTCCGTAACAACATGTGCTCCACTACCTGCATATAAATTATAATGGTACAAAAATAATAATAGCAAATAAAATGAAAATGAAATCAACTAAATATGAAATATAAATGCCTAAAACTAGGAAAACGCCATATATGCGTTGTTAAACGAGCGAATAGTAATTTTATGGGTAAAGATGGGTAAAAACTGCTTCGAGTGGTACCAATTTAGCACATTTCATGTTTTTCTCTTCAAATGGGTGACCCGATCAAGCTTTGATTTTTGGAAATTTTTGGAAATGTGTAGGCCTATCAAAATGTAATTCAACTTCATGCAAAATTTCATTTTTTTTTGGAAAATGAAAATATTTTCTTTTTTTTGCTGTGTTATTCTAATGGGTATTTTTGAAATTTCTAAAATTCTTTAAAAAAAAAAGTGACCTCCTGATAATGCCACAAAACTATACAGATCTAAGTTAGATGAGCAACCATATTGAAAAAAAGTTTGAAGTTGATAGCTGTAGACGTTTGACCTGTGGAGAACCGACAAGAAAACATTAAAAAAAAACATCGAAACGAACACCAATTTTTTTCAGTATGTCAAATTGAATCCTCGCTAAAGCTCGTCTAATAATCTCTAATCTAACAACTGTAAAGTGTCAACAGGGTATCTAATTGAGTAAGAATGTTCCAAGTTGTCTACAAAATGTATAGAAAAATTATCCGTTCTCAAATCGACAGGTAATGAGTTATAAAAAGCGACAGACCGAAAATCGAACTGTCTTCAAATAGTATTGTGCGGTCCTGGCAAGTGGAGGTTTCAATGTGGCCAGTTGGTTCAATCAAGGCCTCGGTGATGCTTACGAGTCTTGTCTGTATGTAGACCAGATCTATTGTTGAGATATCGGAGTTCGAATGAACCCTCCGACGACCGTATGTGCGTTTCTTTAATTTCCAACACGTTGCGTTCAATATCTCGACAGCAATACGTCATATTTACATGAGACTTGCTTGTACTAACATCTAGGAGATGGAAGGAGAAATTACTCAAATTGGTGTTGATTTTTTTCACTGATAGAATACCCTAAAGGTCCATTCACGATTAAACTTAACCTTGAACTTATTCCTTCAACTTGAGGCTGTAAATTTACTAAAATACTACCTCATTCACGACACTATTCCTACGTGTAATTTCAAACAGTTAAAACAGCTCTATCCATCAGCTGTCACTAGAGCGCAACATGACCTAAAAGTTGGGTCCAAAGTCTAGTATATGTAATACTAATATGAGAAATAATAGAATTATTACAGTTTTTAGAATGTCGTAATTCATTTGCACAGCATCAAGTCTTGTTCTCAATGTTAATTTTAGTTGTTAACAAACAATAGGCTTTACATATTCAGCCAAAATGGCGGTCGACCGTATGTTTGAACTAGGCGCTGAGATTCCTACGTTTTCCGCAAACTTGAGAAACCAAGTTTGGAGTTTGCTAACTTCTACGTTACTGCTACTGTTTAGTACTAAGTTTAATGTTGTCGTGAACAGTAACGAGAAATACCGTATGACAAACAATTTGTAAGTTCCTACGTTACGGTCTAGTTCAATCGTGAATGGGCCTTAAGGCCTAATGTACAGTCAGCTGTTATCCTAGAATCTCATGATTTCAATAACAAACCTCAAACCTAGGTAACCACTGATTTGGGTCACGGGGAGTTTCCACGAACTCTTCCAGGCCAGACTTATATCTCGATTCCTGCCAGGTCCAAGTCTTGCTTCTACTTCTTCCTCTCATATTTCCATTCATAACGTCTCGTATATTTTGATCAATGTTCAATTTAATAAAGTTTTGATATTGTTTGTGATTTCAATATCAAACGGCAACCCAAAAATAATAATTTTGAGGGTGTTGAAATGAGGGATTGTAAGGGTTGAAAAATACCGATTTTTACGAATTTGGATAACCGTCTTGGTTAGTTAACTATTAAGATCTCTTAACTATCGATAATTAACAGTAGAGCGTTTTACGAAATCCATTATACCATTATTTAACTACCGGTAATTATTTGTTGACGAATGAGCAGTAATTTTTTCCAACGCTTGCCGAAACATTTTGTGGCACACTGCTGTGTGTACCAGGTCGTTGCATGATTGCTGCAGAATGCAAATGGCAACGAGTGTTATTAAAGTGAAATCGAAGAAGAAAAGGAATCGCTCAATTAACTTCAACGACGACGAGCTGGAATTATAACCGAGTGTTCTTCGAAATCCCAGACTCCCAGAATCGATGTTATAGACTCGAAGAAATTGAAACACAAGCAAAAACAGCAATTATAATTGAAACTGTTGAAGTTTGACGGACATGTTTTTGTTTATTCGCATCGCAAACATGTTGCTTTGGTTACTATTCGAGTTAGTTACGCTGAACGAACGTCGTAGCATTAGGAGAGGTAATTAATAGTTATAGGCCTGATACTTCAACCCGGTAACCATAGGTCGTGAAACCGAAACCGGGATTAAGGTGATTATTAATTGAATTTTGAAATCCACCAAGACCCCAAATTACCAATAATAAAAATTATTAGACAAGCTTTAGCGAGGATTCAATTTGACATACTGAAAAAAATTGGTGTTGCTTTTTTTTTTTCTTTATATGTTTTTTGTCAAGTTTTTCCCTTTAAAAAAGGCAAAAAAAAGAAAATATTTTTTTTCCCAATTTTTTTTTTTCATTTTGGTCCTTTCAAAAAAAATTGCTTGATGGGGGCCCTTTTAAAAAAAACAAAAACTTTTTTTTTTTGGGGTTTTTTTTTTTTTTTTAAATATTTAATCCCTTTAAAATAATTTGGCGAGGAAAAAAAAAAAAAAAAAGAAATTTTATTAAAGGGTAATTTTCCCCTTTAATAATAATTGGGTACAAAAAATTTTAAAAATTTAGTGAAGGTTAAACCCTTTTGAAAACAATTTTTTATTGGAGACCGAACAAGCTGGGTTTTAAATTTCTTCACCTCCTCCCCCATTTTAAACTCGCAGCGCTTGTTCAACAACCGCCTTTCGTGTTTCAGGAATCATACCAAAAAAAGGACCAAATTCCTTTCCCCGTTTTGGTTTATAGGCCTTTCCCCAATCTCTTCCCGCATTACTCAGGCTCCAAACTCTCCCGTCCCCCTTCTTTTTCTGATTTTCCTTTCATTTCTTCGTTCTCGTGTTTTCAGGGTTTTTTTTCCAATCAAAACCCAAAAACTGTAACAATGGAATTAACATTTCACTTAAAAGAATTTAATTTACCCACAAAACTAAATAAAAAGTGGTAAAATTCGGCCCGCCGGTCTGGAACCCGGCCTTAATTGGTCGAAATAAAAATCATTCTCCTGTGATGATTTTTTTTCTTTAACAGTTATTTGAGTTTTTTAGATTAATAATGTTTTTCAGTGGTTTTTCAAAAATTTTTTAGATTTTACATTTTCCCGGCTTTTTTTATTTGTTTTTTCTTCCATGCCCCTTACAACCCAAAAAGTAGGAACGGTTTTTTCAAAACAAAATTTTCCAAAAAACCAATGTATATGATTAAAAACGAAATTAAAACTCCCCCAAAATTTTGAACCTAGAAAATTTTTCTTTTTACCAAAAAACAGAATCCTAAACGGTTTTTGAAATGTTTCCGGTTCCCATTTTTTGGAAGAATTTCCCTTCTGGTAAAATTTTAAAATTCTTTATTATGTTATTGAAAAAAATTAGTATATAAAATTTCAACTTTGTTGGGTTTTAAAAATTTTTTGGGTGAAATTTACCCCACTAAATCCAACAACAAACCCACCCACCACACCCTTTTATTAATTATTGGGTTTTTTTGCCCCCCAAAAAAGACAAAAATTAAAAACCCCAAAAAAAATTTTAAGAGACAAACGCCAAGTTTTTTGCCGATTTTAACAAAATTTTTCCGAATTCAAAAAAACCTTTTTTATTTAAAAAAAAGAAACAAAAAAAAAAAAAACAAAAAAAAAAATTTAAAAACCCCGAAAAATGAAGTTATTTTGAATGATTTTTCCTAACAAGATTGGTTCCCTTTAAAAGGCGGTATTCCACTTTTCAATTCCCCAATCTTTTGGTTGAAAAATTTGAGATTGAAAACAAAACAGCAGCTTTTTTGGTTCTTGAAGCCGTCCTGCCAGTTAGCCAACCCATGATTTAAAAGCCAAAAAACTTTAATTTTGAATGTTTAGTGGCCCCCCCAATGCTTTTTTACTGATTAAACTTTAAGTCTTGAAAACGGCTGAAAATTGCCGGTGACCGCGTTCTTGTTAGGCTTTATCCTGTTGGAACTCACCCTCTATCCAGTGTTGAAGGAAAACTCATGTTGGAGCGGGGGGGATTTGGGGGAACCCAAACCCCCGAAAAGGAAAAAATGAAAGCCCAAAAACACTAATTTTTGAAAACCCAAAATTTAAACCACAGGGTTGGGTGGTTTTTGTTTGTTTTTTTATCTGTTTGGTTTTTTTTGTCCTGGGCCTTAATAAACCCCCTCCCCCTTTCCCCCCCTTTTTTTTTGATAAGGGGTTTGGCGTTAAGTACTTTTTTACTAAAAATTATTTTCGAAAAAGGTTTTTTTTTTTTTGGAGGTTAAATAGGGGGGGATGTATTTGGGGGACTTAAGGGGGAAGGTTTGGGAAAATTGATTTTGGCCTTATGGGGACCTGGTTTGGGGGGGTTTGGGCCCGTATTTTAAAAGGCAAGACCCTAAGTAAAATTCAATAGTAAAAGCGAAAACACGCCAAAACCCTTTTTTTTTGTCCAGGGAAAATGAATACAATCTGGGTTGCAAAAAAATTTCCCCTAAAATGGGGGTGTGATTTCGAACACCCAAATTCCAAAAAAAAAAAAAGAAAAAAAAAGGAAAAAAAAAAAAAAAAAAAAAAAAAAAAAAAAAAAAAAAAAAAAAAAAAAAAAAAAAATTCCCTTTGTCAAGGAACTTTTTGGGGACTTGCTTGTGGGGGGGGGTTTCACTGTTCCAAAACGTTTTCTTTTTTTCCCCCCCCCCAAAGACCCACGGGGTAGCCCCTTTGGGGTTTAATTTTGCTTTAAAAAAAACTTTTTTTCCCCCAAAACTGTTTATCTTTTTTCCCCCCTTTTAGGAAAAAAGCATTAAAAATGGGAAGCTGGGTTCCCCCCCCATTTGTTTTTTTTAAAAAAAAAAATTTTTTCAAAATTAAATTATTCTTTGTTTTTTTTAAAAAAGCGGTGGGTCTTAACCCCAAAACAAAAAAACCCCCAAAATGTCCCTTTGGGGGAACCCTAAAAGGGGTTTTTGTAATTTTTAATTACTTATTTATAACAAAATTTATTCAAGAAAATTTTTTGTTTTTGATCCGAAGACATTTTAAAATTTAAAAAAAAAAAAAGGGTAGGTGATGTTGGAAAGAAAAAATGGCACTTTAAACAAAGGGTGGAAACGTCTTGCAATAGTAAATATAAAAAAAGACAAAGTTATTTTTTGGAAACAAAATGGTTTTTAAAAAAAAAAATAATTTATGGTGCAAATTTGAATTGAAATAATAAAAAAGCAGTTTATTTTGGTTTTATCAGAGTACTTTCTCAGCGAATTGCCACATCGTCTAGAAAACTGAGATCATTTTTTGGGTCTCCTGACTCCCCCATTGGGAACTTAAACAAAATATTTCCAGTCTAGGGGCTTCTCCGAAGGCCGAAGCACGTGACTACGTTCGCACCCCGCAGACAGATGCCTACATCTCGGCCTCGGCTATGCGCACTCTACGGGTTTGGACTTAGCTTGTGGGATAGATAACAGTCTTGTCGCCAAGCTGTTTATTCTTTCTTTCCCTCCAATGCAATTCATAAGGAAAAGCTTTATTCAGTGTTTAATGCTGCTTAGCAAGCGTCCCTTGCAATTTGCTAGCTTGATAAACATAATGCAAACATTTTCATAATTTAACCATTATATCTGTTGTGTTATCAAATCACTATCAGGTCGCCGCCCTCGTTACCTGAGGCACGCTTCAGACAAAGTAGTCGACGTTGGGCGTGGGTTCGAATCCCGCATAAGGCATGGGTTTTTGTAAACGTCCTTTCACCTATCATCACTTCATCGTTTCATAATCACCCGCTCATTCGTACCCCCGTATAACCTAGCTGTTGGTGGAGTCGTTAAGCAGCATTAAAATAAACAAAAAAAAAACAGGCAGCTACTATTGATAATGTACTTGTTAGGAAATGAAAGGAAAACTGGAGAGATTAAACAAACGGCGTGGATGGTAACGGTACTTGTCAGGATTACGTACGATTAATATAACAAAAACACTTGTAAGTTGCAAAGAAAGAAAATGGTAATGTTTATTGAAATAAGAATGTATATACACTAAAGTGTACAGTGAACGGTAAACGAACACGAAAGGTACGTGGCCTACTGGCTGCCAGTGTTGCAGCCAGCTTTGAACACCTACATGTTGCACGTTGAACAGAGTGAGGCGAGGAAACAGTCTGCACCCCTCAGGTGGTGAACACAGTGATGAGAAAATGAGAAAATGACCCACCAGGAAGTTCAGTTTTGGAAGGCAGTGATTTAAAAAGAATTATAAGGGTGTCAAGTTGAAGTTGAATAATATAAAAAGCAGATTGATTACAGTTGGAACTCGACGAAAATACTCTCGACTTTTAATTTTCACAATACACAAACTTCATCTCGGGTGTCAAAGGGAGATTGTTGTGTGTGCAAAATTGTAGTTTTGTAGTAGAATGCAAATGAAGTTTTGAGAAATCGCAACTGTTTCTAAAAATACCACTTTATTTTTTTAAAGGCTCTTTATCAGATTACAAAATAAATTTCACACTGAACATAAATCCACAAAACCCTAAGAGGGTTTAACCATGGAGTTGTATAATGTATATATACAATACAACTCCATGGTTTAACTGTGGGATAAGTACACACATTTAGGACGAGTAGAGTTGGTAATTTAGTCCAGGATGTTTATAGGATTTCATAATCACAAGAAGATATTTCTCCAGGTGCAGGTGTAGGTGATATTTCAGGGGATGCCGGGGTGCAATCGCACCCCGGGGCTTTTCACCGTCCCGGGCCCCTATCGAACATATGATATAATTATATAGACGATAAATTAAAAATAAAGGAACTATTAAATGTGAGCAACAAGTGTCACCAATAAATTAAAACGATTACAATCTGTGATGGATATCAAGAAGGCACTGGTACCATTGTTTGGAAACCAAGGTCCATATACCAACAGACAGACGCGGTTTTTAAACCTTTGAAGTGATCCATGGCCTGTATATGTACATTGAGCTGACAAAATGTTCTTAACTCTACATTTCCATACTTCTAAGCTCATTTCACAACGCATATAAGGCGTTTTCCTAGTGTTAAACTCATTGATGCTATAGAATGGATTTAAGAGGAGATGTTTGTTGATATGAGTAAGGAGTATATTGAGTGGGTTGGATTCAATGAAGTATAAGAGGGTAGGTTAGTGTATAAAGCGGTGCAAGGGAGTGATTGTGAGGTGTGACATGGTCGGATGGACTTACTGCGTCTAGTTGGGTAAGTGTGAACGGTGGAGTTTAGGGGGGATAGTTCAGAGCCACCAATTGTTATCTACGGCTGCAGCGACCGTCCAACTGCTGGCTAGGCAAGAACATGAAGACTGCAGGCACGTCGCTAGGATGTGTATCCAGCCGCAAGTTAAAAGGGGTCTGGAGCCTCGCACTGAAAATGGTCATTTTTCAAGTGATTTTTGCAATTCACAAGCAATTTTTAAGTTTAACAATTGAATAATTATGGATATTTTCGAATTACTTTCAATAATTGAATAATTATGGACATTTTAAATTTAATTTTGCGATTTCTCTCTCTCCCCCCCCCCCCCACCAAGCCACGCAGGGAAGTTTTTTGAAATATGGTTATTCTTGAAGTGATTGTTGCGATCTTCAAGCAGTTTTGGAGCCTAATAATTGAAGTATTGTGGACATTTTCGAAGTTATTTTCGCGTTTTCTCCCAGCAAAACTTTTTATTGTCTGTTTATCCGTAAGTCAACATGGATATATGTTTAAAGATATTTAAAATGTGTGTAAACAGAATAATGGATATTTTTATCTCTCTCATTTAGAAAACACCAAGAGAACATTATGTAGAGTCTAGCAACATCATTGCAAATTCTCTCTCACTTTACCGATTATATATTCTGAAAGCTGAGTTGAGAAAGAAGAAACTGGTTGTAAATCAAATTCAGATGCACAATGTTCGAAACAATGAAATGACAAACGAATACACAAGAAAACATAAAATAACAATAATAATAGATCCTCAATATACCTAAAAGACACTAATCATAGTTCCGTATCACAATGACATGAAGACAGCATGTGTCCTGCTATTAGCAACAGGTTCGTTTGAAGACAGAGGGTGTCCTGCTATTAGTAGAGTTATTGCGTGATTTTGATGTGTGATCGAAGTGCGAGAGGGGGGGGGGGGTACGCTCACCGCTCTTCGCTAACAGGTCGTCGCTTCCACCCCCTCACCCTCCCCTTCATAACTCGACGGTAACTACATGACGTCACCACCATAGCAACCCCCCCCCCCCCCCTCCCACCTGTACGCGTCAGGCGGCTCGCGTGTCGGTAGCTCAGCACAGGCAGACCACGAGGCAGAAAATCAACAACCGACTGAATTATTCAGTGTTTGATTCGTGATTCAAGCGCAGGCTCATCAAGGAGGTTGATTGGCTTGTGTTGAATCACAGTAACTGTACACTCATAAATGCATTCTCAATATTTCGGAAAATAAGGAAAAATGGCATTTACTTATTTCAATTACCATGGCCAAATGTCACACAAAAAATGTTGTGTACTCGATTCAAAATAAATTCATGTAACGGAAACATGTATGAGAGTCCTGTCACAATATGCTAGTCCTTGGATCTCTGATGTGTGGAAAACATGAAATTAATAATAATAATAATGATATTAAATCATGTGATCCGGGAGACGAGGGAATTTCGGACCGGTTCGATCCCCGCCGCCGTCCATCTTTTATCGTGGTTTTCCTCTGTAGTCTAGGCTAATGCCAGGATGGTTCCCACAATATAGACCACGACCGCTTCCTTCCCACTATCCTTCCCATTACCCGAGAAACCTTCATCTCATCATCCCATCATCTCACTAATCATACATCCGACGCCAACAGATCATCGCCATCATAACAGTGCGTCGTTAAACCCAATATAAATAAAAAATAGATAAAAATGATAATAATATTAATGAGGTTGAATAGTTATTCATTTTACACTCATAACTGAACACAGTTCACGATACAAAATAAAAATACCATATCTGCTCTATAAGGAGGGTAGATTAGAATATTGATAGAAAAGAATTATGTGCTTATTATATAATTTTTTGGTTTACCAAATTTTGAAACAATTGGAACAAATTCAATTCATATAATACAACAAGCAATGACAATTTTGCATAGAATAATAACTAAAAATTATAAATATTATATATATATATATATATATATATATATATATATATATATATATATATATATATATATATACCGGTATATATATATATATATATATATATATATATATATATATATATATATATATATATATATATATGGTAACGAAGTCTTTGCGGTAATCTGCCCTCTTGGAGTGAGATGTGGTCCTGAAAAGGACCTGTAGTCTCGACGTTTCGGAAGTCCTTGTACTTCCATCCTCAGGAGTCGGTCTGGTCTGCTGAACTGGTCTGCTGAAACTGGTCTTCGATCGCAGTCCAGCAGACCAGTTCAGCAGACCAGTTAAGCAGACCAGACCGACTTCTGAGGATGGAAGTACAAGGACTTCCGAAACGTCGAGACTACAGGTCCTTTTCAGGACCACATCTCACTCCAAGAGGGCAGATTACCGCAAAGACTTCGTTACCATCCATCAGCGGCCCTGAAAACCTTCGTTCACATATATATATATATATATATATATATATATATATATATATATATATATATATATATATATATATATATATATATATATATATATATATATATTACACTGGCGTCGGAACCGGTGAGGGGGGGGAGGCAGGGGTTGCTTTACGTTCCCCCAACTTTTGGCCAAGGGGGGGGGGGGGCAAGAAAAAGGTCTCGCAAGACTCAACTTGAAGAGACGAGAAATAGAAATAACGAAAAAAAAGGAAGGAAGAGAGAAGGCAAGAAAGAAAAAAGAAAGAGAGATAAGGAAATATGTATATAGATATAATATCGTAGGCCTACATAGATTCATATTTTATATCGCATAGAAAATCAAATATTAGATGGACACCTTTAGTTCTATGAAAAAATTGATTTCGGTATCTAAATCTCATCTGAAATACGTTGAACCATATTAAAAAAGGTGTAATTTAAAGGAATTTGATGTACTGTTTCAAAATGACAGCTCTGGTACGTAGTTTATGAGTTGGCAGAAATCAACAAACAATATATGCTTCTTCCAGATGTAAATTATTTATTACAATTTTTGTAAATTTCCAAAATTATAACAGCCGTAATGATGACAATAAAGTGAAATGGAGGAAGGGAACTTCCAATAAGGGTCGTTTCTAGGGGTGGGCAAAGAGCGTGGCTGCCAGGGGCACCAAATTTAAGGGGCGCATCGGTGAACATTTGTGACATTCTATTAATAATAATTTTCCTTAATCACACTCTATTTTACTTATGCATTATTGGATGGAGTAAATTTTATTATTCGAACAGCATTGTTATCGAATGATGGATTAATTTAGCGTTTAACTTTCTTGGAACAGCCTTTCAGCAAAACTAGCTTCCTTACCACACTAAAGAATTCATGAAATCCAGAAATTTCGTGTAGTTCCCACACCCGTAGAGTAGTATTTAAAAAGAGAACATTTCGAAACTGTCCCTGCGGGGCTTGATTCCTCCCTCACTTGCATTCACTTGCACTATGCGCATTCAGTTTTTGGGGCTCACAATTGAGTCCTTGCCCGTGGCGCTAAAATGAGCCAGAACGACCCTGCAGCTACGATAACTATTATTGGCAAGTATCAGTTGGGCATCTCTAGTTCTTCAAAACAATTTAGTTTGTCATCTAAATCTCATCTCTCGTGTTGAAAAAGGGTAATTGGATGAGCGAAGCGAAGACTCAATTACACTTGACCCGAAAAAAATGTACATGTTTTTTTTTTTTTTTTTTTTTTTTTTTGTTCGCGCTCTACAGGTCAAACGAAAATTCAAATTCAATTGAAACTTGGCAAGCCCAAGTGTCATCATCTGGATTGAATCTCATTGATTTTTATGCGCAATCGATTGCACCACTTCTGAGAAAACTAATTTTCCATTTTCCAAATTACCCATAAGAATAAGCCGGAGAAAAATTTTCGTACAAAAAATGTCCTTCGAAAAAATTCAAAATATCCCTGAATTTCAATATAATAATGATACACATGATTCCAAACTTTCACTGAAATCCAATAAGTCATTTTGATATAAAAAATGATTTAATGACATTTTTATACATCATTCAATAAGAAAACCAATTAAATCCAAGCAACAAGTGTCACCAATTATTGAAGAACTATTAAAACAAAGCCTTCTTTATTATCAAAGATATTATTTAGAATGAGTAATGAATATAATTGGATCTCAAGGTGTATATATTGTATCTTAGATTGCATCTAATATTTCCTTCATGATGAGAATAGTCTACGAAATAAATCAACCGAATGAAAACATTAATTTTTAATTTGAATGCCGTCAAAACATCAACTTGATTTAACTTTTTGAAATAATTCAGTTTCATTCTTATTAGCTCATCCATCAACGCGGAAACACATAACGCGTTTTCCTAGTTTAAAAAATTTCCTGCGGGGCCAGAAGTAGTCCTTCCCCCTTTGTCCCACGCGGGTCGCAGGCTTCGCGTTAACTGGCCTTTGCACAACTGGTCTTATATGGCATTTTCTTTCCAAAACTGAGATCGCCCCCCCCCCCCCCCGATCTTGGTATTTCCAGTATTGTTTTCTTCTGCCCTGAAAAATACTTGAATGTTATTGAATATGTGGCACCCCATACTTCCTTTCTCCGTGGGTCGCAATTGTTGAGCTTGCCCCCCCCCCCCCCCAACTTTCAAAGTGTTCCGACGCCCCTGTATATAGCCTATACCGGTATATATATATATATATGTATGTGTGTGTGTGTGTGTGTAATAACAATGATATATTTTATTGAATGTTCTGATACGAATTGCATCGTTCATTTTCAAGTTACGAATGAAGCAATTGCGATCAACATGAGAGCTGATATCGGATGGCAGAAATGATGGACGTGTAATCGCCTGTCAAGAGGAAGGAGAGAGAACACGGAGAGTGGGAGGCCAGAGGGAAGACAAGGAGAGTGAGAGGCCAGAGGGAAGACAAGGAGAGATTAGTTTACAAACTCCAATAATCGATCAGGCCGTGAGC
Source organism: Brachyptera putata (assembly GCA_907164805.1). Taxonomy (NCBI): domain Eukaryota; kingdom Metazoa; phylum Arthropoda; class Insecta; order Plecoptera; family Taeniopterygidae; genus Brachyptera; species Brachyptera putata. The sequence continues at coordinate 27,761,920 of OU015465.1, forward strand.
AGGACCTAGAACCAGGAAGAGGATGGAAGCGGCCATTCTAAATGATGCGGTCGTAATACGCAATTAAAGGTTAATGGACAATTACGAAGACTTTGACTGAAGATTCTAATAGTTCATTATGCTGTCTAAGAGGTAGAACTAACCGCCTGGTGAAGTTTTCGAATTGGTTCCATTATTTATATTGTTTTTTTTTCTATTATATAAGAGTTTGTTTTGTTACTTTATTTTTAGTTCTACGAGACTATCGGTCAGCTGGACACTATTTCAATTCGTAATTCTCAACTTGAAAACGAACGACGCAATTCGTATCAAAACGTTGATAAGTATTCAATAAAATATATACACCAACTATTACACATGAAGAATCCGAAACTATAAATTTCTTGAAACATATATATAATATATATGAAATATAATATATATATATATATATATATATATATATATATATGTATATATATGTGTGTGTTTGTGTGTATGTATAATAATATCTTTTAAGGGTTAAAGAAGGAGTGAGGGAAAAGGCATACATATCGTTAATAAGACCTATGGTCGAGTATGCAGCGTCTGTTTAGGACCCATATAATAAGATCGGAGAAATTAAGGAAATTGGAAAGGTACAGAGACTGGCAGCAAGGAGAGTGGCGGGAAGAGTGAGAAAGTGGAAGGTAGATATTAGTAGAAATGGAGACGATAAGCGAGTGTGGGAAAGACCTTCAGGAATTCGTATCGTATGATCAAAGAGTTGCGTTGGGAAACGTTGGAAGAAAGAAGAAAAATTGATAGACTCTGTAATTTTTATAGAGCTTGCCAAGGTAAAGATGGGTGGAGAGAAATAAACAGTAGATTAGTCAAAGACGAAACACGTTACAATTACAGAACATCGCATGGGAATAGAGTGAGAGGTAAGATTGTAAAAAGGGATGTAGGCAAGTTCGCAATTTTAAACAGAACCGGAAGGGAGTGGGACAATTTGGATGGAAAAATATTTTATATAAATGGAGAAGAGGTAAAATTGAATAAGTTCAGAGAAAGGTCAGAGAAAAGGATTGAAGATTGATGAGCATTATTCGAGAAGGTTCACTGTTTTTATTTTATTTCAATTTCATTATTCTGTTCCATTAATGTTCAATTAGTTTTATTTAGTTTTAAGTTGTAAATACATATTATGTTATCAATCTACTACCTGTTGAAAACTACCTGTAGAAACAAATAAATGATATATATATATATATATATATATATATATATATATATATATATATATATATATATATATATATATATATATATATATATATATAATATATAGGCCCATATATTCATTCTTGGAGGTATGATCATCTTAATAACCGTGTCCGAAAACAAACAAGTATCAATTTGTTTATTTTTTCCAGCCGTTGTTTTGACGTGTGATAAGGACTTGCTGACAGCTGATTGGCTGCTAGCACCACGTGATCTCTCTTGGCCGGCTGCCAGATCACCATGGCAACCACGTGCTCCTCACACAGATCTCTCATTGTCCATTCATCTGTCTCTCTCTCTCTCTCTCTCTCTCTCTCTCTCTCTCTCTCTCTCTCTCTCTCTCTCTCTCTCTCTCTCTCTCTCATCACATAGCAATGCATTCATCTCTCGCCCCTGCTTATGAGCCGGCTCGCATATAGGTCAGAGTTCGTTGCAAAAAACTGCGAATAGTTGGTATAATGACATCAGTTGAGAGTGAAACACGGAACCCGGCTTCCGGCGCGCGGGTGCAGGCAGACTTGGTGTCCGGGGTTCGTTGCCGGGCTGCGCGCGCATCAGTAGCGCGCGCAACAGTAGCAGCGGTGTGTGTGCTGCCGGTAGCGGGCCTCGAGTGCGCGATCGACCGGCCAGGCGAGCTGTCGACACACCGACTTGTGCCGTGCTGAGATCACTGTGTAGTGGAGGTGCCGTGTTCTGATCACTGTGAAGTGGAGGTGCCGTGTTCTGATCACTGTGTTGTGGAGGTGCCGTGTTCTGATCACTGTGTTGTGGAAGTGCCGGGTTTTACTCAGTGAGTTGTGGAATTGCCTGGTTTCACTCAGCGAGGGGTCAAGGTGCGTGTCGCCTGAGGTCAACCACAGGTCAACACATGGCCTAGCAACATCCTCTCAGGTGCGTTCTCTATAGATCTTATCGTGGTCGCTCAAGAGCGAATACCGGAATAACGATACTCGATCGTGTGACATGGGCTTCGCGGCACTTTTCAATGGAATGTGGTTAGAGTTCATGTAAGATTGGACACTCAAACCAATGTTACACAACCGATCATGCTTTATTCCGGTATTCGCTCTTCAAGCACCCCAACTTGTTGACTGGGTGAGCGATTCCCACTCTTCGTATATGTTCCTGTTCGGGTGTGAGCACTGCACGGGTCGCACGGTTTGACTGTTTCCTGTATGGGCGGACTCATCCCACATAACATTGTCTAGCTTTTGCGCCAAATCGGTGGGACCACTTTTCAGATACATCATCACAATTCAACGAAAATTTTCTCAAGACCGCGGGCGCAAAAATGTTTGAAATCCCCCTCGCCTCCCGGATTAAACGAAGCGAGCGCTTTAACCACTGCGCTGCACGTGCCGGTTTTCTTGGATATGATCCAATATCGAGATATGTGGGAGGTTTTAGCCATGTCATAAAAGATACGTCTCGACCGGGTCGGTAGATCAGTGGGAGAGCAGCAGACCGGCAATCTGAAGGTCCCGGTTTCGTGTTCCGCTCGAGACGTATCTTTTATGACATGGCTAAAACATCCCACATATATAGATATAGATATAGATATGTGTGTGTGTGTGATTGAAGGTTTTCAGGGCTGGCGTTGGATGAAAGGAATGTGTCAAATGCGGCTATTTGCCCTTGTTTGAAAAATTTGCGTGGTTCGGTGAACTTTGGTTCACCATCTTCAGGAGTCGTTCAGTGTCGGATGACGGCGACACTGACACTGTGACAATAGATCTTCGCTATCATTAGAGTGCGTTATTAAACCCTGTATATATATATATATATATATATATATATGTTGGATATGTCTTTAGGGTTATTAGTCCGCATATTGTCACTTGTAATAATAATAAGATAGGCCTACTCACTATTACAAACTCGACGTTTCGGTAGAATCGCATCTACCTTCATCAGGACGACACGTCTGCTCGCTGCTACCTCATTGAAGTAACCAGACGTGTCGTCCTGATGAAGGTAGATGCGATTCTACTGAAACGTCGAGTTTGTAATAGTGAGTAGGCCTATCTTATTATTATTACAAGTGACAATATGCGGACTAATAACCCTAAAGACATATCCAACATATATACATATATATATATATATATATATATATATACAGGGGTGTCGGAACGTTTTGAAAGTTGGGGGCGGCAAGCTCAACAAAATGCCACATATTCAATAACATTCAAGTATTTTTCCGGACAGAAGAAAAAAATACTAAAAATACCAAGTCGGAGGGGGGGGGGGGGAACTCAGTCTGGGAAAGAAAATGTCATATAAGAACAGTAGTCCAAAGGCCAGTTAACGCGAAGCCTACGACCCGCAGGGGGGAAGGGGGGGAGGACCCTTTCTGGCCCCGCTGGGAGTTTTTTTAAATTACCCTTTTTTTGACACGATTTAACGTGTTTCAGATGAGATTTAGATGACAAAATTGATTGTTTTGAAGAACTAGAGGTTTGCTGATATTTGCTAATCATAGTTATTGTATCTGCAGGGTCGCATTTTTAGCGCCACGGGCAAGGACTCAATTGTGAGCCCCAAAAACTGTATGCACATAGTGAAAGTGAATGCAAGTGAGGAAGGAATCAAGCCCCGCAGGGACATTTTCGAAAATTTATCTTTTTAAATACGATTCTACGGGTTTGGGAATTACACGAAATTTCTGGAATTCATGAATTCTTCATTGTGGTAAGGAAGCTAGTTTTGCTGAATGGCTGATCCAAGAAAATAGAATGCTAAATTAATCTATCATTCGATCACAATGTAATAACATTTACTCCACCAAATAATGCATAAGTAAAATAGAATTATGCGATTTAATATGATTTATGCGATATTATTGTTGATAGGATGGCAAAAATGTGCACCGATAGCGCCCCTTAAATTTGACGCCCCTGGCAGTCACGCTCTATATGCCCCCCTAGAAACGACCCTTATCGGAAGTTCTCTATTTTCTATTTCACTTTATTGTCATCATTACGACTGTTGGAATTTTGGAAATTTACAAACATTGTAATAAATAATTTACATCTGGAAGAAGCATATAGTGTTGCGTGTTGATTTCTGCTAACTCATGAACTACGTACCAGAGCTGTCATTTCGAAACGGTACATCAAATTTCTCTAAATTACACCTTTTTCAATAGGGTTCAACGTATTTCAGATGAGATTTAGATGCCAAAATCAATTTTCTTCTAGAACTGAATGTGCCCATCTATAATTTTCTATGCGATGTGAAATATGAATCTTTATGTACGATTTTATCTATCTAGATACATATTTCCTTCCTTCTCTTCCTTTTTTTCTTTCTGTTCTTAGCTCTTCCTTCTTTTTTCGTCTTTTCTATTTCTCGTCTTTTCAAATTGTGTCTTGCAAGACCTTTTTTCTTGCCCCGCTTTGCCCCCCCTTGGCCACAAGTTGGGGGGGAGGCAATGCACCCCTTCCCCCCCCCCCGGTTCCGACGCCAGTGTGTATATATAACTGACCAACTGACCTAAACTTCCATTTCTTTAGCAACCTGTACAGAAGTAACACTGAGGGATTTGGCTCCTCTCCTTAAGTCTAAAAGTTATAGGAATTCAGCTTGGAGTCATTATAATCAAACTTGTCGTCATCAGCTCAGTGGGTTTACCAAGTTTCATGTTGGTACCATGAAAGTCAGAGACCTGGACCCCAGTATGGTGGAGAAGACGGTTTTATCCGAATATGTCTAAAGTAGGCCTAGATGTGAGGCTAATGCTAGAGCACTTGTCTCAATTGCTTCGCTCATGAATACCGAGCAGCCGAGACGGGCGGTCGCCGTGGAGCGCGCGCAGCCGAGACGGGCGGTCGGCCTGATGGGCTAATTGGTGACATGTCGAGGCGTCAATTAGCGACTAATTGAGACGGCGGGCCACACACGGCCGCACGGGTTAAACGCAGCATGCATTGTTAGACGAGCGGCACAGATAGCTAGGCCTATTGAGCTCAAATCTAATTCAGAGCTATATACACACAACTTGATTTTAAAACAAATAATGCACGGTTCAGATACTACATTGTAAGATCTCATAATTACCCGCGTGAAGAATTAGGGATCTCGGATTATAACACACACTTTAAATGAATGTTGTTTATTTACGTATACATCCACAATACCAGAGGAGCAGAGCACCCGTAGGTGGTTACCCTATGAATGTCCGTAGATCAACTGGATATTTGTCGGAGTCTACTCAGAAACATCCCCTTCCACTTCACCCTCACTAGCAAGACAACACTGTCAGAGAAATGCAATGCAAATGATAGGAATGGGGAGGAAACGAGGCCGCTTCTATTGCGTGGAGGAATACATGACTGTAAGAAAGGAACATGAGTATGGGTTGGACCTGATATGTGTATGCAGGGTAGTGTCGGGTCGGAAATCGAGGAAGCTCGCTTTGGTGGTCCCAACATCGCATCCAAATTGACTATTAATTGGCGCGCTACAGCGATTGGCAGACGAAAACGTGCTCTGAAACGAGCGTCCGTCAGCTCTAGCGCATCGCGACGCACATTGTACACTCTAATCACTCGATTATCGTTGATTTCCTGCTCTCCTTGTTGAATTAGATCGAAAATATAACCGGCTGCCGCCATTTTTTTCAAATCTCACAACTCATTTTCAGATTTCACCAAGCAAAATGAAGGTGAGTTTTTTAAATGGAATGTGAGAAATGAGAAGTGAAATTAGTGTTTCGGGAATACCAATCAGCCATTTTCAGTGAGATTACCACAATTCCACCCAAAATAATCTCATCTCATGATTTCATAATCTCAGGAATAAGGCTCCAGATGTCATTTACATTATGGAGTTGAATATAGGCCTATGCAGGTCTATCTCAGCGACGAGACTTGTACTTCCGGTTACCGCTACATGGTGCAAGGCCTTCTGTATAGAATATATAGCCTTCTATATAGGCCTTCTATATAGAAGGCCTTGCATGGTGGCCATGTTCTTATTTCAACTGCCAGTTGGAGCTACTCCCGCGTTGGTAATTCAGCAAGGCCTTCTTTATTGTTACACTTTGATAATATAGAAGGCATTGAAATATCAAACAAGTGTCAGTGGGCCTACACCTGACAACAATCAGTTTGAGCAGTGAACATGGCCGCCGTTATCCACTGTTTACCGTGATCAAGTGGGTCGAGTCTCTAACACGGAGTTATACCTCCAGTACAATACAACTCCATGTTCTAACCCGCGTTAGAGTCACAAGGACGCTCGGCACGACAGCCGAATGCAGTTAATTGCATGGGATTGATATCGAGTGTGTTGATTCAACTAGGAAAACGCCATATACCTATGCGTTGTAAGACGAGCGAATAGTAAAAGTATGGATACAAATGGTTAAAAACTGCTTCGAGTGGTACCAATTAGGCACATTTTATGTTTTTTTCTTCAAAATGGCTGACGCGATCAAGCTGAAATTTTTTAGAAATGTGTATCAAAATGTAATTCAACTTCACGCAAAATTTCATTTTTTTGGAAAATAAAAATATTTCCATTTTTTTCCGCCATTTTATTCAAAGGGGTATTTTTGAAATTTCTAAAATTTATAAAAAAAAAGTTACCCCCCGATAATGCCACAAAACTATACAGAACTAAGTTAGATGAGGAACCATATTGAAAAAAAGTTAAAAGTTGATAGCTGTAGCCGTTTGACCTGTGGAGAACCGACAAAAAACATGAAAAAAAAATGTCAGTATGTCAAATTGAATCCTCGCTGAAGCTCGTCTAATTGAACTGTTTTGGGCACAACGGAAACACGCGTCAGTCGTTTCAAGGAGCACCTCGCAATATGGTCATCAGCCAACTCAGCGTTTTCTTCTTATTGAACACTCAAATTATAATCTATTATTAATGAAAGTTGTAGTTTTTCATCGAGCTCGTGACTCGAGATCGAGCTGCGACTCTTGGAGACCGCCACTGATCGGAATGAATGAGTGTCATATCTGCTCGAGTGTTTTGATTGGGCACGAGGCTTGAATGTAAAACACTTGACAAGACGGAGGCTTCTCTAATCTCCTGTCAGACATGTGCCTCCTCTCACTCGACATCTCTCTCTCTGTCTCTCTCTCTCTCTGTCTCTCTGTCAACTTTTATATCGAGGATAAATTATATTCAACTTCGAGAGTGTTTTTACATCATGTTTTATTCATTTGTCAAAGAAAAAGAACAAGAACTTTTACATTAACATTTTTACATAATTTCACGGAATGTAAGAATGATTCACAGAATTCAAAAAAGTTCCACATGAATGGAAAATGCAGTTCAAAAGGATAGATTATTTTTTTAAATATCTAAAACTTGATACAAAATCATTGTTTGCCAATTAGGGCTGTCGATGAAAGGTAGGATCGTTCGGACGGGGCATCACAAGGGCGATCTCACCACCCCAGAGAGTGATTAAAGTGAGATAACTCATGCAAGGAGGCCCGGTGCTGAGGAGAATTATTAACATGCAAATATGACTAACTTCGAGAACACATATTTCAGACACGGTCGAATGAATTCAATTGAAATTATTTTCATTAATCTGCATCAAGTGTTGGCTATACTAGGAAAACGCCATATATGCGTTGTTAGACGAGCGAATAGTAATAGTATGGGTAAAAACTGCTTCGAGTGGTACCAATTTAGCACATTTTATGTTTTTTCTTCGAAATGGCTGACCCGATCAAGCTGACATTTTTTAGAAATGTCTATTAAAATGTAATTCAACTTACGCAAAATTTAATTTTTGGACAAATAAAAATATTTTCTCTTTTTCCGCCATGTTATCCTAATGGGTATGTTTGAAATTTCTAAAATTTATGAAAAAAAGTTACCGCCCGATAATGCCACAAAACTATACAGATCTAAGTTAGATGAGGAACCATATTAAAAAAAAGTTTGAAGTTGATAGCTGTAGCCGTTTGACCTGTGGAGAACCGAAAAAAAAAACGAACACCAATTTTTTGCAGTATGTGAAATTAAATCCTCGCTAAAGCTCGTCTAAAAACGCACCTGCTCATGTTCTGTGAAATTATTATTCATTTTGTATCAAATATATATATATATATATATATATATATATATATATATATATATATATATATATATATCTGTGTTAAAAAAAACTATTTGGCCTACGTTTTGCAACGACTCGTTGCTGATCGAATGGGTTCGAATCCCGCGACGTATACAGGTGTGGAGACTGCCTCTGCGATCTGACCAATGCTAGTGAGGCAGGGCGCGCATGCGTGTGCGAGGGTGGTTGCATGATCTCTTGTTTGGCACTGGAGGGATGTGTTTTCAGTTATAGAGATGGCAATGCATTCTGTTTTGACACTTTGAAGTGAGAGGAAGGGATGGTGTTCCCTGTGACCTCATCCTAGTAAATCGTGTTTCATCATAGTATCATTAGATGAGCGTAGCGAAGATTTTCACTCAAGTCTTACGGAGCTTTGTCTGTGCGTTTTTTTGTTTTTTTGTTTGTTTGTAAACACTGCACAGGTCGCAGGGTTTGACCGATCGACATGAAACTTTTTTTTTATATGCAAACTTATCCAACTTAGAACTGTATAGTTTTGAGGTCTTATCAGTTGCACCATTTTTGAGAAACATCATTTAGAAGTTTCTAAAAGCCCCATCAGATTTGGCTGAGCGGAAAAAATTGAAAAATTAAATCTCTGCAATATGATTCAAATTTTCCACAAATGTGAACACAAGAATAATATACATGAATAAAAATTTGGTTTGATATCCGGACCAGCCGTTTTGGAGGAAATAATATAATAAATGTATTTTATTCATCGAAAAGATAGAAATATTAGTTGAAAAATGTTGCATTGTCGAAGTCACGGCTTTCTAGATTCATTGACATCGGATGAAGTTCATTTCAAATGATCAAGGTTTGTAGAGTTTTCGATTATACTTTATATAGACATCTCGCTCATCGTACAACGCACATCCTGCGTTTGCCTAGTTAAGGCCCGGTTTCACGTATAATAAATTTGTTGATTAATCGATAATTAGTGGATCAGCTTGTTATTACCGTTGGTTACTAATGTTATTTTTGTACTGCAATTGATTAATTAGCTTAATTAACACATTTTTATTATTGGTAATATGGGCCCTAAGTTTAATAAGTTACATGTTTTCATTATTCATTAAATATTTCCTCCGTTTCGCTCCAGCTGAGAATCCTCACGTTGCAGTTTTGATATATGAATCTTGGGTCAAATTTCAAGTATGTCACACATTTCTCGTGTTCTTGTTCCCCTGTTCTTGTTCTCGTGTTCTTGTTCCCCTGTTCTTGTTCTCGTGTTCTTGTTCTCCTGTTCTTGTTCTCCTCTGAGCCATTCTTCCCATCCATGGCTTTGTGTCAAGAGTCGAGAAGACAGTTAACTTTGATATTTTCCCAACTTTCGAATAATAATGCAATTGAGTATCTTTCTAATAATATGTCCAAAACTTGATCATATTTCATGTAAATAATATAGTTTTAGTGTGTTGACATTAATAGTTAGTAAATCGATTAATTAGTAATTAATTAATAATAAGCGATTAATTGTAATCTGACGTTTTGCTTCCTGCTAATAATTGTCCGTTTCGTGTCACGTGACCTCGCGTCATGGTCTCAGTCTGACTCACACAGAGCCAGTCCACGGGAGTCGATTTAGCGGAATATCAGGTTTTTAGTGATAACTTTTGAAAGGTATGAGTTATCGAAATTCTAAGAACAAGAAAACACAGATATTTTCAATACCTTCAAGATGGTGTAAGTAACATTCATCTCATAACCTCTGGTTGTCAGGCGTGAATGCTTTAAAAATGTGTATTTTTAACCGTATACGCCTGGCAATCAGGCGATTTGAGATATATAGTTATTACTTCCACCACTTTGAAGGTATTGAAAATATATGTGTTTCCTCGTTTTAAGAATTTCGATATCCCATACCGTTCAAAAGTTATCACTAAAAATCTGCTATTCCGCTAAATCGACTCTCGTGGACTCTCAAGTCAAACTACAGAAACGTCCTTCATGTTTCTTTCTTTGTTAATTTTTTCTTTTATATTGGGTTTATTGACGCACTGTTATGATAACTGAGACCTAATGGCTTCGTATGGATGATTAATGAGATGATGGGATGATGATATAAAGGTTCTTGGGTAATGAGAAGGATAGTGGGAAGGAAGCGGCCATGGCCGACTCAAGGTAGGAACTATCCCGGCATTATAGCCTATAGACTAGAGAGGGAAACCACGAAAAACCCCTGTAAAGATGGTCGGCGGCGGGGATCGAACTGGGTCCGAAAACCCCTCGCCTCCCGGATCACATGAAGCGAGCGTGCTAACCACTGCGCTACATGTGGCGGTTTAATGTTCTTCTATTGACCATTTCAACCGATCACGATACGGCTTGTTTCATCTGTTGCTCTTCTCATTGCTTTCACCAGTGCATGTAGCTCAGTAGCTAACGCGCTCGCTTCATGTGATCCGGGAGGCGAGGCTTCGGTCCCCGTCACCGTTCGTCTGCACGGGGGATGTTCAGGCTAACCCTTGGGGGAGGGACAGTCCTGGACGTGCGAGGAGCACTCAAGTGTGCAGTGTCTTTGAACAGAGAACGTGACGCGATTATAACGGTTAGCTGATCCACCGCCTTCTGTATGATCACAACATGTGTTCGGCCCGCTGCACAGCCCCCTTGGTCGACAGGCTTTGACAGCTCGCTGTGTGCGAGAGAGAGAGAGAGAGAGAGAGGGAGAGCTCCAATGCGGCGAGTCGAGCGTGATCAAGTGAGAATAATAAACTCTTATTGAGAGTAATTCACGAACAGCCGAGTGAACGTGAATAAACAGGATCTAGCCAGGCTTATCATTTCAACATTTTGTAATGTGAGAGAAAAATTATTTCATAATTTCAAAAGAATTTGAAATATAAAAATCTTCAATTTTTGTTTCCAATTTTGGTAATTTGTGCGTGGCATTCAGGTCAGAAAATAAACCAATTGACTCGGAGCTTTTGCTGTGTTTTGGTATCTCATCAGAATACAGATTTGGATTGTATTTCAAAAAAATTGGCAGGACGATTTTCTTGTAAAATAATCGGAATATTTGTAAAAGCTCCCTAAGAATAACACGGAGGGCACATGCAGCGCAGTGGCTAACGCGCTCGCTTCATGTGATCCGGGAGACGAGAGAATTTCGAACCCGGTTCGATCCCCGCCGCCGACCATCTTTACAGGGTTTTTTCATGGTTTCCCTCTGTAGTCTATACGCTAATGGTTCCCACAATAAATCGGCCATGACCGCTTCCTTCCCGCTATCCTTCCCATTACCCAACAACCTTCAACTCATCATCCCATCATCTCATTAATCATCCATCCGACGCCAATAGATCTGCGCTATCATAACAGTGCGTCGTTAAACCCATGGGAAAATTAAAAAACTCGAAAAAAACAAAAACTCAAAAAATCAACGTAGTTCTACTCACTTTTCTGTTTTTTAAATGACTTCTTTGTGGCCTTTGTTTTTAAATTTTTTCAAATCCCCTTTTTTTCCTTTTTTGTTTTTTCTTCTGCTCCTAAGCATTCTGCTTTCCTTTCATACGCAGTTTCAAAATTTTCGGGAAAATTCTTTAAAACTTTTTAAACTTTCCCCAGTCCCCGGGTTTGGCTAAGCTTCTTGGGCCCCCGTCACCCAAAAATTGGTAAAACCTTTCTTCTCCCTCAGTCCCCGGGAAAATTTGGTAAACCCCCTTCTCCCCATCCACCACAAAATGTCTGAAAACTTCTTTAACTCCCAGTCCCCAGGGGAAATGGGCGGGAAAAATTTTTAAATCCCCATTTAAACAAAAAATGTGGCTGGGAAACTCTTAAGCTCCCCCAGTCACACAGGGAAATGTGGGTGAAAAACTTCTTAAAAGGGGTCCCCTCACCCCAGGGAAAAATTTCTGAAAGACTTCTTAAGGGGTCCCCCGTCCCCGGGGGAAATTCTGAAAGCTTTAAGGCTTTTTCCCCCTCCCCGGGGGGAAATTGGGTGAAAGACTCTTAAAGGGGTCCCCCCTCCCCAGGGAAAATGGGCTGAAAATTTTTTAAGGCGTCCCCGTCACCACGGAAATGTGGCTGAAAAACTTTTTAAGGTCCCCGTCCCACGGGAAAATGTGCTGAAAAAACTTCTTAGCGCCCCATCCCACAGGGAAATGTGGGGAAAATTCTTAGGCGTCCCAGTCCCACAGGGAAATGTGGCTGAAAAACTTCTTAAGGGTCCCCATCACCCCGGGGGGGGTTGCAAAAACTTCTTAGGGGTCCCCAGTCACCACAGGAAAATGGGGCTGAAAAACTTTCTTAAGGCGTCCCCAGTCACCACAGGGAAAATGTGGCTGAAAGACTTCTCAAGGCGTCCCCAGTCACCACAGGGAAAATGTGGCTGAAAGACTTCTTAAGGCGTCCCCAGTCACCACAGGGAAAATGTGGCTGAAAGACTTCTTAAGGCGTCCCCAGTCACCACAGGGAAAATGTGGCTGAAAGACCTCTTAAGGCGTCCCCAGTCACCACAGGGAAAATGTGTCTGAAAGACTTCTTAAGGCGTCCCCAGTCACCAGAGGGAAAAAAGTTCCCGCCAGGGTGATTAATTTTGAAAATATTGTGAATATTACTAGGAAAACGCCTTATATGCGTTGTGAGATGAGCTTAGAAGTATGGAAATGTAGAATTAAGAACATTTTGTCAGCTCAATGTACATATACAGGCCATGGATCACTTCAAAGGTTCAAAAACCGCGGCTGTCTGTTGGTATATGGACCTTGGTTTCCAAACTTTCAAACCAGTGCCTTCTTCATATACATCACAGATTTTAAACGTTTTAATTTATTGGTGACACTTGTTGCTCATATTTAATTAGATGAGCGTAGCGAAGATTTTTATTCCATATACCGAAAAATTTTGGGCTTGGTTTTTATGTTTTTTTTTTTTTTTTTTTTTTTTTTTTGTTTTTTTGTGTGTAATTTTGTACGCGGCATACAGGTCAGGAAAAAGTTTCAATCAACTCGAAACTTTTTTTACAAATTGGTGTTATACAGAATAGGTTGGGATTGTTTTTCAGAAAATCGGTCAAACGGATTTTCCGGAAAAAAGTCGGAAAGTATGGAAATTCCCCATAAGAATAGGCCAGGGGAGAAATACTTGGAATTTTATTTTTTTCAAAAGCTCTCAAATTTATACTGAGTGTGGAAAGAACTATCATACCTATTTTAAGCGATTTATGGAACAATCGGATGTGAAATAACGGAGAAAACGCATTTTTAAGGTACTTTTTTACACATCAATAAAAGCAATTAAGAAAGCAATTAAGGAACTATTAAATATGAGCAACAAGTGTCACCAATAAATTAAAACTTTTAAAATCTGTGATGTATATGAAGAAGGCACTGGTTTGATTGTTTGGAAACCAAGGTCCATATACCAACAGACGGCCGCAGTTTTTAAACCTTTGAAGTGATCCATGGCCTGTATATGTACATTGAGCTGACAAAAAGTTCTTAATTCTACATTTCCATACTTCTAAGCTCATCTCACAACGCATATAAGGCGTTTTCCTAGTAGTTCCTTAATTGCTTTCTCAATTGCTTTTATTGATGTGTAAAAAAGTACCTTAAAAATGCGTTTTCTTCGTTATTTCACATCCGATTGTTCCATAAATCGCTTGAAATAGGTATGATAGATCTTTCCACACTCAGTATAAATTTGAGAGCTTTTGAAAAAATAAAATTCCAAGTATTTCTCCCCTGGCCTATTCTTATGGGGAATTTCCATACTTTCCGATTTTTTTCCGGAAAATCCGTTCGACCGATTTTTCTGAAAAACAATCCCAACCTATTCTGGTATAACACCAATTTGTAAAAAAAGTTTCGAGTTGATTGAAACTTTTTCCTGACCTGTATGCCGCGTACAAAATTACACACAAAAATCAAAAAAAAAAAAAAAAAAAAACATAAAAACCAAGCCCAAAATTTTTCGGTATATGGAATGAAAATCTTCGCTACGCTCATCTAATTATGGATCGGCCATATATCAGAAGGTACTTCTCTGAATGGTGTAAAGCAGTTTCACAACAATAAGCTCATCCGGAAAGCCAGTACGATAATGTGTGCTTTAGTTGACAATGAAAACGGTCATAAAACATTCATCTCGCGTTACATACACCATTTGATTACATCTTGAGATATTTTACCGTGTCTGGTATCGATATATTCGTAAAGAAACTGGCTTCTGACTAAGTTAAACATTAACAGTTCAACCATATGCATACGGCACACAAGACCAGGGAAAGTGACGCAATAATTTTTCGTGAATCGAGGTAACCGAAATGATTTATTTGTATCTAAACGGCCTCACGAATTCTAATGAAATTTTGCTTAGCTGATAAAGCGAGGTTTACCCCACCACTGTATCAATTTTTACCGCGATACGAACTACCTACTAGTTTTCGTATATGTAACGGTTCAACTTATTTCTCAACTAAACTTTCCAAAATTTCTCGGAATTTTCAACTTTTTTCAATTTTTCTTTTTTTTATATACTATTTTAACCTTGATACACGAATAAATAACCAAATATTTCATACATTTCCGTGGGTGGGTTCTCCTCAAGGCATTGGACAAGAGAGATGAACACGTGGTTCCCGTTTCCCGGTAGTGATTGATAACAAGTCTGAGCCCTTATTCTATAACTGTAACGAAATGAATGCGCGAAGAAAGTATCATAGCCCATATGATACTCCATGCTGATATATGCTCAAGACGGATATATACTATGTACTAGGAAAACGCAGAATGTGCGTTGTGAGATGAGCCTAGAAGTATGGAGCCTACTCTAGGATATCTATAGACCTTGGATTTGAAAAACGTTTGAAAACTTTACCTGCAACTTGTTGATATTTATAGTGCAACCTGTCGCACATCTACATTGCAAAACCTGTTGATCCTGATATTCTATCAAAGGTGTACTTTTATTGCGATATCTTCGTTATTGCTCTTTCGATTGTGGGAAAAATATTTTAAAATGTGTATGACGGTTGTTTACATAGCCCTACTCTGCATAAATTTGAGAGCTCTCGACGAATTTTCGTTCCCAAAGTATTTTTCCCCTGGGTTATTCTTATGAGGATTTCAAAAAATTTCAAATCTTTCCGGAAAATCGTTCAACCGATTTTCCTGAATAACAATCCCAACCTATTCTGGTGTAACACCATCTGTAGAAAAAGTTGCCAGCCGATTAGCTTTTTCCTAACCTCTATGCCGTGTACAGAATTACAACAACAACAAAAAGAAAAAAACAACAACGAAGCCCATTTTTTTAGGCATGTGAAATGGAAGTCTTCCGAGTTATAGAATCAAGGTGCAGACAATTATTATTCATCTCTATTCTTCGAGAACTAGATAAATAATGTTACAAATACTAAATAGATGGGTTGACTTCTTTTATTTTTCACAATTTGTCAAAAAAATAGACTATAAATAGTTCGTCTTGAGAGAAAATATATTCCAAAGAATGAATGTGAGAAATGAAAGATTGAGCGTGTCAGTGTCTGTTCCACTCCTCCCTCTCCCTGCGCTCCCTGACCACCTCGTCCAGGTAGGGCTGGAGGTAGTGTACGTCGTCCTCGTACTTGGTCCACTCGGCGCGCGGCAGGAAGGTCTTGCACATGGACAGCTGCATGGCGCGGACCAGCCGGAAGTTGCGCAGGTCCACGAGCTGCGCGGGCAGCCGCTTCAAGGCCACGGCCACGTCAGCCGTCTCGTCCAGGCAGTCGTCGTGGTGCAGCCCGTACCGGCAGAACCCCGACCAGTTGTACACCAGCTTCTTGAGCGCCGACCCCTTCTTAGCCGCTGCCATCACACCTGACAAACACATGCTGGGTTAGGCTCTCACCAACAACCTGACAGAACAACCTGACAGAGCAGCCTGACAGAACAACCTGACAGAGTGTCCTGCTGGATTAGGCTCATACCAACAACCTGACAGAAAAACCTGACAGAGTGTTCTGCTGGATTAGGCTCATACCAACAACCTGACAGAACAACCTGACAGAACAACCTGACAGAACAACCTGACAGAACAACCTGAGAGAACCTGACAGAACAGCCTGACAGAACGACCTGATAGAACAGCCTGACAGAACAGGCTGACAGAACAACCTGACAGAACAACCTGGCAGAGTGTTCTGCTGGATTAGGCTCATACCAACAACCTGACAGAACGACCTGACAGAACGACCTGACAGAACAACCTGACAGAACAGGCTGACAGAACAACCTGACAGAACAACCTGACAGAGTGTTCTGCTGGATTAGGCTCATACCAACAACCTGACAGAACAACCTGACAGAACAACCTGACAGAGTGTTCTGCTGGATTGGGTTCATACCAACAACCTGACAGAACAACCTGACAGAACAACCTGCCATCACACCTGACAAACACCTGCTGGGTTAGGCTCTCACCAACAACCTGACAGAACAACCTGATTGAACAGCCTGACAGAACAACCTGACAGAACAACCTGACAGAACAACCTGACAGGACAGCCTGACAGAACAACCTGACAGAACAACTTGACAGAACAACCTGACAGAACAACCTGAGAGATCAACCTGACAGGACAGCCTGACAGAACAACCTGACAGAACAACCTGACAGAACAACCTGACAGAACAACCTGACAGAACCATCTGAGAGAACAACCTGAGAGAACAACCTGACAGGACAGCCTGACAGAACAACCTGACAGAACAACCTGACAGAACAACCTGACAGAACAACCTGACAGGACAGCCTGACAGAACAACCTGACTGAACAACCTGACTGAACAACCTGACAGAATAGCCTGACAGAACAACCAGACAGAACAGCCTGACAGAACAACCTGACTGAACAACCTGACTGAACAACCTGACAGAACAACCTGAGAGATCAACCTGACAGGACAGCCTGACAGAACAACCTGACAGAACAACCTGACAGAACAACCTGACAGAACAACCTGACAGAACCATCTGAGAGAACAACCTGAGAGAACAACCTGACAGGACAGCCTGACAGAACAACCTGACAGAACAACCTGACAGAACAACCTGACAGAACAACCTGACAGGACAGCCTGACAGAACAACCTGACTGAACAACCTGACTGAACAACCTGACAGAATAGCCTGACAGAACAACCAGACAGAACAGCCTGACAGAACAACCTGACTGAACAACCTGACTGAACAACCTGACAGAATAGCCTGACAGAACAACCTGACTGAACAACCTGACTGAACAACCTGACAGAACAACCTGACAGAACAACCTGACAGAACAGCCCGTCAGTCTTGTCAGGTCGGACACACACCAACAACACAGATGGGTCAGTCCTGGGATTGGATCAGGCAATCTATTGGATGAGTCCTACTCCTACTCCTCTCATCTCAATCGACATCACATAACACAAACACAAACACAGGACATAAACAAGGCTGTTGCACACTCATGACTCACGCAATATCTGTATGGCTACTGCGGTTAATATTATGCACATACCTGTATGCCAATTAATCGATCCCTGCAAATATTATACGCTTGAATACCTCACAAAGCAGTCAATATGATTTGTTTGTCGTGAAACGTGTGGTGGTATTGCATTGAATTGCACAGCAACAATACGATTCCTTATTCCCTTGTTTATCGTATTTCCATGATCGAGTTTCTCTGAGCCTTGTAGAGTAGGAGAGATTGTCTCGAAGACTGTGATCCGATTAGCGATCTTGTGTGCAGTGGGTCGGTCAGATGTCGGTACAACAGACGTATGTTCTGGAGGACGAGAGTCAGAACTGTATTACCGGCAACATTGCTTCTCACTTTTTCAATGTGGCATCGAACTCAGCGGTATAACGTATGTTCGGAACCCTTCTGACTTTGTAAATTAAGACCACGTTCCAGTTTGAGTTCATTTTGTTCATTATCTATTATCCAATCTCAACGAAACTGTGTGAAAATGTGTATCATATTAAGTGTATAAGTTAAGTGGGAATTTTTCGAAAGGAATTTCCCACCCTAATCACACATTCATTTTTTTAATTTCGAGATAGTTTATAACAAAAGTGGTTGAATCGATTTGCCCCAAAACTATCCAGTTCCAAGTTGGACAAGTGTGCATGTCTAGACAGGTGTCCATGTTGATTAGAACGTGGCGTACAGTGCGTTCAGACAGACAACCCAGTGGCCGGCAACAAGGCTCCATGTCTCAACTCTCAATCATACGGTCTGATTTTTATTTTTATAACATCGAAACTTGGTACAGAATCATTGTTCCCCAATCAAGGCTAAGGATGAAAGGTAGGATCGTTTGGACGGGGCACCACAAGGGCGATCATACCACCCAATATCAATCATTGTAGTAATCAACTTCAACACCAGGTCTGCGCTATCTGTGACCATAATTTACATCGCAGATAAAAGTCTTACAGTTTCCAGAAGTCCGGAACACATTATAAGTATAAACCGTTTCTGTGATATATCCGGACATTACCTGCATGGCAGGGTAAGAGTAAACCAAACACAAGGAATGTTGATGTCTTCCACCCTGAACTGTCTCTTAGGCAATGTTCACAATCTCTCTATACAGCAGATGTGAAGTTTATCATTATACAATGAGAAAAAAAAAGTGATATGCCTAAGTTGGTATAATTATAATTAATTACTCTATACTAATTGGACGTCGTGGCCAATTAGTGCTTCATTCAAGTATTTGCTTCGAGGACTGTGGGAAACCACCGTGGGAAACCACGGAAATCAAAGTCAGGAGCGATAAGAGAATGTGTTTGTTGGTCTTCTTTATATGCTGGCATTTTCTCAAGCGGCTAACAACAGGTGTCAACAGTTGAAAACATGTCCCCTGCATAACCGTGCAAAACAGCCTCGCAGGTTTCAGACAAACATTCAAATAATATCATATGAAAGCTTGCGACGAGACCTTTCAAAAAAGGCATGTTATACCGACAGCGAAAGTAGCTCTCTCTGACAAAATCGTGGGCAAAGATGAAATTTGGGAGTATTTCCATTATTTTTCAATGGAGAAACGAAAATACATTTAAATTTGTCAAGATTAACAAAATTTGGACAAAATTAAAATGTAATGATTCTACGTAAAGTGGCTTAGAGTTGGTTCAATTATTCTAATTTATAGAAATTTGTTATTCTCTTCATTTTTTTCCGTTTCGAAGGAAAAAACGTTCGACCATAGTTTATTGAATGTATATATAAGTGTGTTCATATATAGTAATGTTGTACAGGTAATATTTGAACGTATTTTAAGTCAAAGGTCAATATAGGTGAGGTCAATCGACCTTTTTGAAATTTCACCTAATTCAACGTGCTCAAACGACGTGGGATTTCAGTCAGAAGTGAACAACTAGAATGTTGGCACAACTGTAACATGTTGTCGGTCACTGCGCTGTGACAGGAGCAACATTACGATAGAGAAAGTGTTGTTATGATCGGCCATCACGTGCACGCCTTGTGATCCGTTTTCCGGTGCGGATGTCGTGCGTTGTTTGCGGTTTCCGCCGCACCGCAGACAGCGTGGTCTTGCGGCAAGACCTGTGATAACGCAGGCACGTCAAGTCGCTGAACCATCGACTAAAGAAACACTCAAGACGTCCCACGTAAGCTACTTGACGAGATCAAAACCCTTTCAATGATAGCTACACATTCCTCGAGCGCTGCTAGCAGTCAAGTTAAAGACTTACAAGCATCCATCTTACCGTCGACTGAAGCACAATCACCGAAATGATTGTCAGCAGTCTTAGCGGTGATTGACGGTACTACAGGGTAAGGGGTAGAGACAAAGGGGCGGGGATGGATCGTGAACTATCTTTGTATCTCTTTAGTCTATGGCAGGGGTCTCCAAACACTGGCCCGTGGGCACCACCGATCCGGCCTGCCATAGTTTATTTTGATTACATTGCAAAATGTACAATGTAAATAAATCATACAAAATAATAATCAGATGTGTTTATTTAACGATTAATTAAGAAACGCAATAATTGAAATACATATGAAATTTAACATTTTAACTGTGATTGATGAAATGACATTTATTATCAACTTTTATGAGAACTCTATAAGTGACATGAATGGGCAAACATATTTATCCCAGACAGCCCGCACACAAGAGTTCACTCTTACGCGGGCTTCTTGTTTTAAAATTAGATATACTCAAATTAAATCACATTCTTAAAATTGAATCCATTCCATTAATTCCTCATTTTTACTTCAAAACGCTACTAAGTAATGTATACATTAATAGAATTGAGATATAACTACAATATGTTGTTGAGTTGTCATTATCATTATTATTATAAAAGTATAATAATGAATAATGTATGTAGGCCTAATCTACGCATAACTTTTAAACATGTTACTGTTTGATTGCGTGAACAAGAATAAAATTATATATTATGAATGGAAAAACAACAATGAATGGATGGATGAATTCACATAATGAAATTAAACATTATAATTATAACTAATGAGATTCATGTAGCTCCCCACAAGATGGCGTTGTAGCACTGTTGGCCCTTGGGACTTGGTTGAGGAATCAGTGTAGCGCTTGGACTGGAAAGTTTGGAGACCCCTGGTCTATGATAATATCATTGACTCTTCAATTGACCTTTGAATAAATCTTTAAATAACAACATTGACCTCTCCACTCTATGTTAATATCATTGACCTCTCCACTCTATGTTAATATCATTGACCTCTCCAGTCTATGTTAATATTGTTACGGTCTCACTTTTCTGCTCGGCCAGGGTGTAGCGTAAGACCGTAGGGACCTGGGTTCGGGACCAGACTTCGTCAGCATCAAGTACAAGTGTTAGATATTGAGTGTAACTGTTTTTAATGAGTGTATATTCACGTTACATGAGTGAAAGATGTTGACAGCCTACGAGGGAGATTTACAACCCACCCCACGGTGAAGTTGAATAGCTCCTGCCCTGAATTATTGTACCCTCCTACCGTGAGCGTCGTTGGTGAGAGACGGAAGTGGACGGCGCGACGTCGAGGATGTTCTTCCTTACTTTCCGCCACTCTCCACCCCTCCTGTACTTAGTTATTCGAAGTTAGCCTTCTCGCGGTCGGATTCCTGGTCTCCCTGTCACCTCAGGTATTGTCGTTAATTAGCTAAACATCCCGCACACCTCGCGCATGCGCGTACTGGGCTATCCACTCGGTCAGCTGACTACCCTTGAACTCCTGGATACCGCCTGCAATACACTGATGTAACTGTGCTTGCAGCAGTACAGGCGTGAGGACCGGAGATGGGAATCAGAATAGGGTTATGGTTAGAAGGACTGATTTGGGAACACAAATGAAGGGTGACCTCTCCAGTCTATGTTGATGTCATTGACCTCTCCAGTCTATGTTGATGTCATTGGCTCTCCAGTCTATGTTGATATCATTGACCTCTCCAGTCTATGTTAATGTCATTGACCTCTCCAGTCTATGTTAATGTCATTGACCTCTCCAGTCTATGTTGATGTCATTGACCTCTCCAGTCTATGTTGATGTCATTGACCTCTCCAGTCTATGTTAATGTCATTGACCTCTCCAGTCTATGTTAATGTCATTGACCTCTCCAGTCTATGTTAATGTTCTTGACCTCTCCAGTCTATGTTAATGTCATTGACCTCTCGAGTCTATGTTGATGTCATTGACCTCTCCAGTCTATGGTTATGTCATTGACCTCTCCAGTCTATATTAATATCACTGACCTCTCCAGTCTATGTTGATGTCATTGACCTCTTCAGTCTATGTTGATGTCATTGACCTCTCCAGTCTATGTTAATATCACTGACCTCTCCAGTCTATGTTGATGTCATTGACCTCTCCAGTCTATGTTGATATCATTGACCTCTCCAGTCTATGTTGATGTCATTGACCTCTCCAGTCTATGTTGATATCATTGACCTCTCCAGTCTATGTTGATGCCATTGACCTCTTCAGTCCATGTTGATATCATTGACCTCTCCAGTCTATGTTGATGTCATTGACCTCTCCAGTCTATGTTGATATCATTGACCTCTCCAGTCTATGTTGATGCCATTGACCTCTTCAGTCCATGTTGATATCATTGACCTCTCCAGTCTATGTTAATGTCATTGACCTCTCCAGTCTATGTTAATATCACTGACCTCTCCAGTCTATGTTAATGTCATTGACCTCTCCAGTCTATGTTAATATCACTGACCTCTCCAGTCTATGTTAATGTCATTGACCTCTCCAGTCTATGATACATAGTTTCAAGATGGCTGACATTGCAGTTGTGTAGGAAAGTTGCTCCCGCAATAAATTTCATTTTAGCGTTTGTTTTTGGAATCGTTCCACTTTGGTGACAAAATCATTGCATGTATGTGTCGATACATGTTTTGACGAAGTTTCTCGGCATTCCGAAGTGTTCTGTGACTGTTATAAACATTTTTGATTCGATCTGTCAAAAAAATAGGCTACCGCAATTTTTGTTCGCTTAGTCGTGCCAGACAGGTGTACTTTAGGCCATGGCAAATACGCGGGCTAAACTGAGATCAAATGATCAGTCAAATCCTGTTCTAGTGGATACTGTGCAATGTGTCCAGCAAATTTCGTCGGGCAGTGGCGTAGTTTCGGAAGAAAAAAATGACAGTGGTGTAAAGGTATTTTATTCTGCAAGTGAGTGTGACTTCCTCAAGAAAGAAAATAATCTCCTCTTGAAACGGATTTTTGATATGGAATACATCATTTCGCTACAGAAAGACAAGATTTTGAACATGGAATGTCTGGTCAAGAATCTTGAAGTGACAGGTGGTGGCAATAGAGTTTTCCCTAGCAGCAGTGCTAGGCCTAGCTCAACTGTAGAAGCCAGGGCCAAGAAGACAATCCCGCTCGAGTCCCCTCCAACTTACACATCATATGCTGAGATTGTAAGTGCTTCTGCTCCGGGTCGTGCTGACGTGAAGCATACTACCCCGAATACTTTGTCCAGTGACGAATCAGAAATTCTAGAGTCCCGTGAAGGGAATAGTGGCAACGGTGACACTGCCTCACCTGTTGATGCTAACACTTTCAAGTTAGTAAAGCACAAGAAGCCTTCTAGCAGGGCAACCGGTCGTACACCCATCACGCTTGGTAGTGCAAGTATCAATGGCAGCAAACTCCTGGCAGTACCAAGGAAGATATCTCTGTATATCGGTCGACTCCAACCGAACGTTACATCCGATGATGTGGTGAATTTTGTTAAAGATAAACTAGCACAAGAAGATATCACATGTGAGCAGCTAAATACAATTGGGAACTCGAACTCTTTTAAATTAGAAGCCAGTGCTGACTCACTTACGTTACTCACTGATTCAGCTTTCTGGCCGTCAGGAGTTCTTATTCGACGTTTTTTTCCCCGGCGAGTGAACTCTGTACCCCTGAGTTGAAAGTTACACTCCCACCCACAGGAGTATCGGTCTTATTTGCCAACATTCAGAGCCTTTCGGCTAGAAAAGTTTTAGAACTTCTAGTTCTTAATGCTGATCTGAAGTGTGACATTATTATGCTTGCAGAGCACTGGCTTGCCGAGTACCAAGTTAATAATCTAGACGTACCAGGGTACATGAATCTCGGTCACTTTGCCCGTACGAAGTTCACGCATGGTGGGGTTATCATTCTGGCTAAACGTGGCCTTCATACAGAGGAAATTAACTGCACTAACTGCGTGGAAAAGACCTTCGAGTGTGCTATTTCGAAGTGGAAGACCAGCGGTTTTTCACTAATTCTCGTAACCGTTTATCGCTCTCCAAGCGCTGACTTTGATTCTTTCCTTATTAAACTGGAAGAAATCATTCTACTTGCCTTGTCTAAAAGTGGCAAATCTGGCAGAATTGTGATGTGTGGTGACTTCAATATAAACATACTCACCAACAGTCGAAATCTGCAAAGACTTACAGACCTTCTGTCATCCTACAGTCTAGTTATAGCAAACCCTAATGGACCAACCCGAATAACGCCAGTATCCGAAACTGCTATCGATCTATTTATAACCAACATGCCCGACGACTTCTACTCGTGCAGTATACTGGAGACTAGCCTTTCCGACCACTGTTCGCTATCGGTCGTAATTCGCCCTCCTACTGTATCTAATATACGGGAGCAGAATGTTACAGAAAATAAGAGGTTATTTGGTCCGAGTCAGAGGTCCGATTTTCTTCATAGATTACATGGGGCTGATTGGTGCCAAGTCTATGCAAAGTGTTCTGCTGAGGATAAGTTTGCGGCTTTTAACGATACCTTTATGCATCACTTTGACAATAGTTTTCCTAGAACAAATGTTAGGGTGTTTCTTGAGAAGCCAAGAAATAACTGGATAACCAAGGACCTCAAGGACCAGGCCAGTTTCTTACGAGCCCTTTCTTTCGAGACTAAGCAATCTGGTTCTACAAACCAAGAAGCCGATCGCTACAGAGAGGCCAAGCGATCGTACAGACTGAATCTTCTGGCTGCTAAGAGAACCTGCAATGACACCTTTATTACCAACTCATCCAATATTGGTTGCGCGTCATGGAAACTGATCAAACGAAGTACTACCTCGACCAAACCCAAAGAGAAGAATATCTCACTGAAAGTGCACGGGAAGATAATCTCAGACTCTACTAATGTCGCAAATGCTTTCAATCACTTCTTCACCAATGCGGTCCCCGATCTCTTAAGATCTCTTCCGCCTCCGATCAGTCCTACATTAGGTGCAACGTACTCAGCAGGAAGTATCTTTCTTTTTCCGGTACATTGTGGGGAAACTGTTTCTATTATCCAACGCCTAGCGAATAAGCATTCTGCGGGCCCAGATGAGATTCCAACATCGATTCTTCGTTCTTGTGCTCACGTAATTGCACCGTATTTAACTGAGGTTATTAATCAGTCTTTCCTTGATGGGCAGTTTCCTTCGAAGTTAAAATTAGCCAAAGTGATTCCCCTCTTCAAGAAAGGCGATCCTACCGATCCAGGCAATTACCGCCCAATCGCTCTTCTCTCATGCATATCCAAAGTGTTTGAAAAGGCTATGCTTGCACGCCTCATGTCGTATTGTATCAAGTTCAGCATTTTCTCTGATTCCCAGCATGGCTTTCGCGCGGGTAGATCTACCATCACTGCCATTTTCATGTTTCTTAATTCTGTTTATAAAACATTGGACGAAAAATGCAGTACATCTTTAGGCCTTTTCTACGACCTCTCAAAGGCGTTCGACAGCGTGAACCATGATATTTTATATTCCAAACTGAATAGTATGGGTATAAATGGAAATGCATTGCGATGGATAAAATCATTCCTCTCCTCAAGGCAGCAAATTGTAGATATTTGTACGGCAAGTGAATCGGGCATAAATTTGAACTTCAAATCTGCGTCAGCCAAGATAACGGTTGGAGTGCCTCAGGGATCAATTTTAGGACCGCTTTTGTTCCTGCTATACATAAACGACCTGCCGGCTGTGTGCAAGGATGGTCATATTGTTCTCTTCGCTGACGACACAAATCACATTGTTTCTGCGCCGACTATTGATGATGCCACAGTTATAGCTAACAAAGCCACATCTCTTATGCAACTATGGTGTACCACAAATAGGCTTTTATTAAACGTGTCTAAAACCACTTGCATGCAATTTCATTCATACCAAGACAAGCGCACTGCAAGTCCGCTTATCCGTTTAAACGGCTCCAATGTGCAGGTGTCAACTACCACCAAATTTCTTGGCATTGTGATAACAGATACGTTGGATTGGTCAATACACATTGAAGAAACAGTAAAAAAAGTCCTGAAAGGTATTTTCATGCTCAGAAGTTTGTGCCGCGTTGTTTCGTCTGGTGTCCTACGCATGGTATACTTCGCTCACATTTGCTCTCACTTACAATACGGGATTCCCTTCTGGGGGCACTCGCCGCAAGCTCAAAGACTGTTTGTGCTTCAAAAAAGAGCTGTGAGAATACTTTCGAATGCACGGAATCGATCGTCTTGCAGACCCCTTTTCAAAAGCAACTCGTTACTTCCCCTGCCAAGCATTCTCATCCTGCAGTCAGTTGTTTTTGTCAAAGAGAACTTTCACCTTTTCAAATGCAACCGCAATGTTCACGAACATGGCACTAGGCGCCGTGACGATGTGCGAGTCGAGCAGCACAGACTAATGTTGTTCGCCAGAAGTCCGCATTATTTTATGTCTAGTCTGTACAATAACTTACCTGTTAATATTAAGTCCATAACGAGCAATACTCTGTTCAAGTTCAATGTGAAGAAATTTTTATTTGTTCATTCATTTTACTCGTTACAAGATTTCCTTGACTACCGTCAATTTCTGGACTAGAATTATTATGCATCTATACTGTAACGATATCTTGTTTTTTTATGTTGACATTTACCATACTGTATCATGTATAGTCGCTGGTAATAAATTATTATTATTATTATTATTATTATTATTATTATTATTATTATTATTATTATTATTATTATTAATATCACTGACCTCTCCAGTCTATGTTAATGTCATTGACCTCTCCAGTCCATGTTGCTAACAGGGCATGAAGGAAGATCGTCCTCGCCTCGAGTTGAGGAATGCCAGCCTGGAAGTGATGACGTATCATCAGAGAGTTGGAAGCAATCAGTGAACAAGAGAACAGCTGTCTAAGCTGTCGACGTCACAGAGCATTATCCAACCAGAACACTCGACACTGAGAACAACGAGCCAAGCAGATTCTTGAGATGAATTACATTCTGATTCTCTGTTCGCGGTTTCTCGTGCCTTTGAGAGCCACGCCGCTCGGTGTGTGGGGCGCTCTGCCCCCGCACGCTGGTATGCCTGGGTTCGAGCCCCCCCCCCCCCCCCCCCCCGCCAGCAATCGATACACTGCGAGCTCATCGCGGGCCGCCTGCCCCTGATGACATTCAGAGGGCACTCGTGACCCAAAACATCTGCCGAGAGAGAGAGAGAGAGAGAGAGAGAGAGAGAGAGAGAGAGAGAGAGAGAGAGAGAGAGAGAGAGGAGGAGAGAGAAAAAGAGAGAGAGAGAGAGAGAGATAGAGAGAGAGGAGAGAGAGAGAGAGAGAGAGAGAGAGAGAGAGAGAGAGAGAGAGAGAGAGAGAGAGAGAGAGAGAGAGAGAGAGAGAGGTAGAGGTAGAGGGAGGGTGGGTGATAATAGAGATTATAGTGGTTGCCAGGACTAGCAAGGACTCGAAGGTCAACCCGACTCCCACCTCACTTGCACCCGCATGTTTCTTCTCACTTGCACCCTCGTGTTTCTTCTCACTCGCACCCTCGTGTCCTACACGCAACACATTCACATGAGAACAGAGGATGGAATAACTGACTCATTGAATATTATAATGAGAATTATTTCTCTCAGTTTTATCGGAGAGTGATCTCGTTTTCGCTTTCGATCTGACTCACGCGGTGGCGGATACAGGAGGTAGGGCGGTTCCCCCCCCCCCCCCCCCCACCCCCCATGAAATAGAAAAGACGAAAAAAAAGAAGGAAGAGAGAGGGAAAGAAAGAGAACAAAAGAGAAAGAGAAAGAAGGAAAGATGTGTATAGATGGATAACATCGTGAATAGATTCATATTTTACATATTTGCATAGAAAATCAAATATCATATGGGCACCTTAGTTCTATGAGAAAATTGATTTGGTATCTAAATCTCATCTGAAACACGTTGAACAATTTTAAAAAAGGTATAATTCAAAGAAATTTGATGTAGCGTACTGTTTCAAAATGACAGCTCTGGTCTAGTTTATGAGTTGAAAAATATCAACAAACAACACTATATGCTTCTTCCAGATGTAAATTATTTATCACAATTTTTGTAAATACCTGTTTGTAAATACCCGTAGAATCGTATTTGAAAAAATAATCGAAAATTTGCCTACGGTACTTGATTCCTCCCTCACTTGCATTGACTTCCACTATGTGCACACAGTTTTTGGGGCTCACAATTGAGTCCTTGCCCGTGGCGCTAAAATGACCCAGAACGACCCTCCAGTTACAATAACTATGATTGGCAAATATCAGTTGGGCACCTTTAGTTCTTAAAAACAATTAAATTTGTCATCTCATCTGAAACTCGTTAAATAACGGTAAAAAGGGGTAATTTGAAACCGAATCTGCGGGGCTAGGAGGGGGCCTTCCCCCCTTGCCCCCCACAGGTCGCCGGCTTCGCGTTAACTCGCCGTTGCACAACTGTTCTTATATGTCATGTTCTTTTGCAAACTGAGATCGCCCCCCCCCCCCATGAATATGACCTGGATCCTCCCCTCCACTCACGACGATTCCAGTTGATAATCTCTAACTACATGACAGTTCTGATGAATATCGAGCAACACACACATTTCAGTTCCACAACCACAAAATGTCAATTGTGCGATTCCAGTGCGAGTCTCTGGTAGACGTCATTCCACAAGATTCGTCCTTGTAGGCCCTAATTATACTATAAGGGGTGAGGGAGGGAGGGGAGGGGGGGGGGGGGAGCTCCATTTCATCCGACCATCAATTATATACAAGCGAACAATTAAACTCAATCCTGGCACGAAACAATGTAGGCCTACTCAGTTATTTGCATCCGTTGTGAGTAACTAGGAAAACGCAGAATGTGCGTTGTGAGATGAGCGTATAAGTATGGAAATCAGGAATGAAAAATACTCTGTCAGCTCACTCCACATCTACAGACCTTGGATTACTTCAATCGTTTAAAAACCCTACCGGCAACTTGTTGATATTTATAGTTCAACCTGTCGCATATACACTTTGAAATACCTGTTGATCCTATAATATTCTTTGAAATGTATACTTGTATTGCGTTTTATTCGTTATATCTCATCCGATTGTTGGAAAAATCATTGAAATTGTGAGTGACAGTTGTTTTCATATTCTGTACGAATTTGAAAGATTTTGTAAAGTTTTCGCTTTTCAAGTATTTCCCCTCGAGTTATTGTTATGGGGATTTTCCGAACTTTCCCAATTTTTTCCGAAAAAACCGTTCAACCGATTTCTCTGAGAAACAATCCCAACTATTCTAGTGTAACATTGATATTCAAAAAACGTTTCGAGTCGATTGGTCTTCTTTCCTGACCTGTATGTGGCGTACAAAGTTAGAAAAAAACGAAGCCCATATTTTTTCGGTGTATGAAATGAAAGTCTCCGCTACGCTCATATATTAGACGAGCTTTAGCGAGGATTCAATTTGAGTTACTCAAAAAAATTGGTGTTCGTTCTATATATATATATATATATATATATATATATATATATATATATATATATATATATATATATATTTTTTTTTTTTTTTCATGTTTTTTTGTCGGTTCTTCATAGGTCAAACGGCTACAGCTATCAACTTCAAACTTTTTTTCAATATGGTTCCTCATCTAGCTTAGATCTGTATAGTTTTGTGGCATTATCGGGAGGTAACTTTTGTTTTTATAAATTTCATAAATTTCAAAAATACCCATCAGAATAACATGGCGGGAA
>OU015465.1:27796742-27799068 GCA_907164805.1 Brachyptera putata
GTGAGATTCAGTGGCGCGCGGTCCATCACAAGGAGAGTGCGACGGTGGCGTTACACGATATCAGATCGGGGCCTGAAGGGTTGAAGCCCCCCAGACAACCTCCAGATAGAATCGCTCGTTTTTTAATGTTTTAGTTCCTTTTATAGGAGTTTAAACGATAAAGAAATTCAACGATGTATATATTCAGAATTAAAATATCCATTGAGGGGTCTCCAAACTACGGCATGCGAGCACCACCAATCAGGCCCGCCATAGTTTAATCTGCGATTACATTGTACAATTTTCATTAGTAGTAAATCATACAAAATAATGATCAGATGTTTTTATCTAATGACTAATTAAGAAACGCAATAACTGCCATACATATAAAACTGAACATTTTAACTGTATTCAATGATTTGAGATTTATCCTGAAAATGCACAATGAGTGACATACGTAGGTAATTCACGTTCTGAAATCTAACATTATAATAATGATCAATGATATTCCTGTAGCTCCCCACAAGATGGCGCTGTACTACTGTTGGCCCTTGTGGCCCTTGGGGCTTGTGGAGGAATTAGTGTGGCCCTCGGGCTAGAAACTTTGTAGGCCCCTGGTCTACAGGAACGTCAACTAGAGTAGACGGTACTCCAGCTCCGCTCTAGTGTATCCACTAGGAAAACGCCATATATGCGTTGTTAGCTAGACGAGCTAATAGTAATAGTATGGGTAAAAATAGGTAAAAACTGTTCCGAGTGGTACCAATTTAGCACATTTTATGTTTTTTCTTCACAATAGCTGACCCGATCAAGCTGAAATGTTTTAGAAATGTGTTTCAAATGTAATTCAACTTCACGCAAATTTTCATTTTTTTGAAAAATGAAAATATTTTCTTTTTTTTCCGCTATGTTATTCTAATGGGTATTTTTGAAATTTCTAAAATTCATAAAAATAAAAGTTACCACCCGATAATGCCACGAAACTATACAGATCTAAGTTAGATGAGGAACCATATTGAAAAAAAAGTTTGAAGGTGATAGCTGCAGCCGTTTGACCTGTGGAGAACAGACAAAAAAAACATAAAAAAAACATATAAAAAAAAAACATAAAATTAAAAACATAAAAACGAACACCAATTTTTTTCAGTATGTCAAATTGAATCCTCGCTAAAGCTCGTCTAACAAACTGCAAGGCTTGCAAAGCCAGGTAGATGCACGCACTCGTAGATCAGCTGTTTTACACACGCGTGTCGTTCGTTCCCTCTTGGACCAACTATCGCCATGACGGACATCATCAGGGCCAGGAAGGCAAAAATCAGTCCTGGGTTCACGTCTCACCACGGTATTATTTTTTTTTTTTATTATTATCTAAACTCTTACAATTGCACATAAATGCGGGGTGGCAAGTTCCCTATCTATCCTATCCTATCGCCTCTCAAACCTTCTGACAAAATAGCTTTAACCAATCCAAATCCAGTCCCTATACCTGTCCTATTCAAGCAAGAGAATTTACCGACATCTAATCTAGCCCCCTTTATAACTACCGCTCTATCATGACCCCCATACCCTGATTCATTTCTTTCTATCAACTCATGCAGTTCCCCCCATCCTCCCTCTCCTTCCATCACACTGAAGAAATTAAATATCCGATCCTCCTTTCTCCGTAATTCCAATTCCTGCCATCCCAAGTTTCGGATCATCTCAGATGGACTCTCCAATATTCTTTCCCTCTCCCCCCTTTCATTCTCCCACCATTTCCCACCATTTCTCCCACCATTTCCACCTCCTACCCCTACCTGTAACCCTTCTAACAGCAGTTCTTTGCACCCTTTCCACATCCCTTATCTCACCTAATCTATTTTTTTTCAAATTGTGCTTTCCGACCCCACCAACAGCTAGGTTATACGGGGGTACGAATGAGCGGGTGATAATGCAACGATGAAGTTATGATAGCTGAAAAGACGTTTACAATAGCCCATGCTTCATGGGGGACTCGAACCCACGCCCAACGATAACTTCAGTCCCTGACGCTTGCCTCAGCTGACCGAGCTAACGAGGGCGGCTCACCTAATCTATAAGGATCCCAAATTGAACTAGCATATTCCACCATGGGACGCACTAACGAGAAATATCCCTTTTCCTTTATCTCCATCCTTGACCCCCCTCATCTGCCTCATTACAAAGTTGAGTGGATTACTCTTTTTTACTATTCTCTCAATGTGACTCCCCCACCCTGGACGTCTATCAAATACCACCCTTAAATACTTGTAATATTCCACGGACTCGAGTGTCTTCCCTCCTACATCATACACATCATCTGTCCTCTCTCTCCTCCTACCGGAGGTGT
>OU015465.1:27799167-27860419 GCA_907164805.1 Brachyptera putata
TAAAGTTATAATTTTTATTCCTAGGAAAAAGCCCTTTTAAGCGTTGTGAATGATTAGAAATAGGAAAGTAGAATTAAGAACATTTTGTCAGCTCAATGTACATATACAGGCCATGGATCACTTCAAAGGTTTAAAAACCGCGGCCGTCTGTTGGTATATAGATCTTGGTTTCCAAACAATTAAACCAGTGCCTTCTTCATATCTATCACAGATTTTAAACGTTTTAATTTATTGGTGACACTTGTTGCTCACATTTAATAGTTTCTTAATTGCTTTCTTAATTGCTTTTATAGATGTGTAAAAAAGTACATTAAAAATGCGTTTTCTTCCTTATTTCACATCCGATTGTTCCATAAGTCGCTTGAAATGTGTATGATAGTTCTTCCCACATTCAGTATAAATTTGAGAGCTTTTGAAAAAAAAAATTCCAAGTATTTCTCCCCAGCCTATTCTTATGGGGAATTTCCATACTTTCCAATTTTTTTCCGGAAAAACCCTTCGACTGATTTTTCTGAAAAACAATCCCAACCTATTCTGGTATAACACCAATTTGTAAAAAAAGTTTCGAGTTGATTGAAACTTTTTCCTGACCTGTATGCCGCGTACAAAATTACACACACACAAAAAAAAAAAAAAAAGAAAAAAAAAAAAAAACATAAAACCAAGCCCAAAATTTTTCGGTATATGGAATGAAAATCTTCGCTACGCTCATCTAACAATGGTTATGGCAAGGAAAACTGAAAGAAATAATTAGGTTACTTGGTAATGCATTATCTGCATTATTATATTATTTTTCCATTTTTTATTACTAGGAAAACGCCTTATATGCGTTGTGAGATGAGCTTAGAAGTATGGAAATGTAGAATTAAGAATATTTGGTCGGCTCAATGTACATATACAGGCCATGGATCTCTTCAAAGGTTTAAAAACCGCGGCTGTCTGTTGGTATATGGACCTTGGTTTCCAAACAATTAAACCAGTGCCTTCTTCATATCCATCACGGATTTTAAACGTTTTAATTTATTGGTGACACTTGTTGCTCACATTTAATAGTTTCTTAATTGCTTTCTTAATTGCTTTTATTGATGTGTAAAAAAGTAAATTAAAAATGAGTTTTCTTCGTTGTTTCACATCCGATTGTTCCATAAGTCGCTTAAAATGTGTATGATAGTTCTTCCCACACTCTGTATAAATTTGAGAGCTTTTGAAAAAAAAAATTCCAAGTATTTCTCCCCAGCCTATTCTTATGGGGAATTTCCATACTTTCCAATTTTTTTCCGGAAAAACCCTTCGACTGATTTTTCTGAAAAACAATCCCAACCTATTCTGGTATAACACCAATTTGTAAAAAAAGTTTCGAGTTGATTGAAACTTTTTCCTGACCTGTATGCCGCGTACAAAATTACACACACAAAAAAAAAAAAAAAAAAGAAAAAAAAAAAAAAACATAAAACCAAGCCCAAAATTTTTCGGTATATGGAATGAAAATCTTCGCTACGCTCATCTAACAATGGTTATGGCAAGGAAAACTGAAAGAAATAATTAGGTTACTTGGTAATGCATTATCTGCATTATTATATTATTTTTCCATTTTTTATTACTAGGAAAACGCCTTATATGCGTTGTGAGATGAGCTTAGAAGTATGGAAATGTAGAATTAAGAATATTTGGTCGGCTCAATGTACATATACAGGCCATGGATCTCTTCAAAGGTTTAAAAACCGCGGCTGTCTGTTGGTATATGGACCTTGGTTTCCAAACAATTAAACCAGTGCCTTCTTCATATCCATCACGGATTTTAAACGTTTTAATTTATTGGTGACACTTGTTGCTCACATTTAATAGTTTCTTAATTGCTTTCTTAATTGCTTTTATTGATGTGTAAAAAAGTAAATTAAAAATGAGTTTTCTTCGTTGTTTCACATCCGATTGTTCCATAAGTCGCTTAAAATGTGTATGATAGTTCTTCCCACACTCTGTATAAATTTGAGAGCTTTTGAAAAAAATAAAATTCCAAGTATTTCTCCCCTGGCCTATTCTTATGGGGAATTTCCATACTTTCCGATTTTTTTCCGGAAAATCCGTTTGACCGATTTTTCTGAAAAACAATCCCAACCTATTCTGGTATAACACCAATTTGTAAAAAAAGTTTCGAGTTGATTGAAACTTTTTCCTGACCTGTATGCCGCGTACAAAATTACACACAAAAAAAAAAAAAAAAAAAAAAACATAAAAACCAAGCCCAAAATTTTTCGGTATATGGAATGAAAATCTTCGCTACGCTCATCTAATAACTATTCCCAGATTTAATTAACTTATGTTTTGTTACTCATCCAATTGTTATTTCATTACTCTTTCAAATATTTCATCATGGTTATTTTTGATATTTTAATCAATTGATTTTTATTCTGTGTTTTTTAAATAATCTTATGTGTATACGACAGACTTTTATTCAATAAAGATATATATATACAAGCTATAAGTTCTAAGAACAAGCTCTTTCTTTCTTTATTTGTAAAATTTCACACTTTCAACAGAAGCTCATGAAAAGATTCATTGAAATTTCACTTTTCATGAAACATTTCATTTGAAACTTGTCACGTTTCCATCACTAGCTGTTTGTAATGTTGATGTGTTGCTGGACTTGCCCGTGTCTGCCCGGCGGAGGAATCGCCACGCTGTACGAGAGCAGCCACCGGGTCACGGAGCACGAGTAGTAGGGGTAGGTCCACCAGCCTCGGAACGTGGCGTTGGTGGGCGTGGCCATGAACTTGGGCGAGCGCAGGCCGGGACTCGTGTCCGCATCCTCGTACCTGCCACGTCAAACAAACGTCAAACCAAACAGTATATTGACGGCTCTCTAGATTTGTTGGTATCGAATGAAATATATTATGTTATACTAGGCAAACGCAGAATATGCATTGTAAGATGAGTGAGGTGTCTGTATAAAGTGTAATCGAAAACTCTACATACATTGAATCACATAAAATATATTTATTTCGATACCAACGAATCTAGGGAGCCGTGAATCTCTCACTGCAACATTTTTCTGCTATTTATTTCTATCTTTCAATTGATAAAAAAAAAAATACGGTACATTATTTTCTTCGAAACGGCTTGTCCGAATTGCATACACATTTTTAATAATGTGTATAATTTTTGTGTCAACATTTTAGGCAAATTTGAATTATATTGAAGAGATTTTATTTTTCAATTTTTCCCGCTCTGCCTAATCTTATGTTGGTTTTTTGGATAAGTTTGCGTGTAGGTTGAAGATAACATAATTGAATTATGATCTAGATATCAACACTAAGAGTAATTAAGACAGACATAAGCAATGACATGCATGACAACAATATAATTGTAACAACATATAAAGACCGGTTATGTAAATTGAGGACTTAGCAGTTCAAAGACCGGTCTCCGGTTACCCTGTGTTATCACTAGTTACTAACCATGGGTAACTGACGTCAGGCCTGGTACCGACCCTGAGGCCCTCCTCGGCCACTTGTCTCGGCCCCCCTAGCTCCCGCATGGTGTGGTCCGCCCCCGACGCTGCTGCCTGGGGGCGCCGCCACGACGCCGAGCTGGTCACGTGGCCTGACGACGCGTTGAGCGCCACGACGCGCACCTCCAGCACGTGACGGTCCGACGCTAGCAGACTTCGCGCCAGAGCGTCCAGCAACCCTGGGGCAAATACAACACTTATCAACATACGCGAGAATTATTCTGCAAGTCGGTTTTTAGATGGAACTAAAAACAATAGTTGAAAATTACAATATTCGTGTAGATAATTTCGTTTCTGTGGTCAAATAGAAAAAAATCAACATAAACAATAACTTTGCGCTCGAGTCAACATTTGATAGTTATTTTGCTAGAAAAAAAAGTAACAGCGTCAGGAGTCGAACCATGGACCCTCAAAAGGTGACGAGGCAGCTATGCTAACAGTAGCACCACACAGACCATAACACTGTCCAACATAATGGTCCATATTATAATGGTCCAACACCTTATTTATCAATATATCCGATGGATCTTCTGGACCTTCGATGCTAAGCGATTTACTCTTAAAAGAGTAAATAAGGCAAGTTTCTTCGGCTCGGTCAACAAATCAAATTAATTATTGGATGAGCGAAGCGAAGACTCAATTTCACTTGACTCGGAAGAAAAGTAAATTTTTTTTTTTTTTTTTTTTTGTTCGCGCTCCACAGGTCAAACGAAAATTCAAACTTGGCATGCCCAAGTTTCATCATCTGGATTGAATCCCATTGTTTTTTATGCGCAATCCGTTGCGCCACTTCTGAGAAAACTAATTTTCCAGTTTCCAAATTCCCCATAAGATTGTCATAACAGTGCCTAGTTGAATTCAATATTTTCGCACAGAAAATGTCCTTCGAAAAAAGAAAAAATTCAAATTTTCAACGAATTTCAATAGAAAAATGATACAACTTATTCCAAAATTTCACTGAAATCCAATCAGACGTTTTGATATAAAAAATTATTAGATGAGCGTAGCGAAGATTTTCATTCCATATACCGAAAAATTTTGGGCTTGGTTTTTATGTTTTTTTTTTTTTTTTTTTTTTTTTTTTTTTTGTGTGTAATTTTGTACGCGGCATACAGGTCAGGAAAAAGTTTCAATCAACTCGAAACTTTTTTTACAAATTGGTGTTATACCAGAATAGGTTGGGATTGTTTTTCAGAAAAATCGGTCAAACGGATTTTCCGGAAAAAAATCGGAAAGTATGGAAATTCCCCATAAGAATAGGCCAGGGGAGAAATACTTGGAATTTTATTTTTTTCAAAAGCTCTCAAATTTATACAGAGTGTGGGAAGAACTATCATACACATTTTAAGCGACTTATGGAACAATCGGATGTGAAACAACGAAGAAAACTCATTTTTAATTTACTTTTTTACACATCAATAAAAGCAATTAAGAAAGCAATTAAGAAACTATTAAATGTGAGCAACAAGTGTCACCAATAAATTAAAACGTTTAAAATCCGTGATGGATATGAAGAAGGCACTGGTTTAATTGTTTGGAAACCAAGGTCCATATACCAACAGACAGCCGCGGTTTTTAAACCTTTGAAGAGATCCATGGCCTGTATATGTACATTGAGCCGACCAAATATTCTTAATTCTACATTTCCATACTTCTAAGCTCATCTCACAACGCATATAAGGCGTTTTCCTAGTATAGTGACATTTTTATACATCGTTCAAAGCCAATCTTGATCCAAGCAACAAGTGTCACCAATTAATTAGATGAGCGTAGCGAAGATTTTCATTCCATATACCGAAAAATTTTGGGCTTGGTTTTATTTTTTTTTTTTTTTTTCTTTTTTTTTTTTTTTTGTGTGTGTGTAATTTTGTACGCGGCATACAGGTCAGGAAAAAGTTTCAATCAACTCGAAACTTTTTTCCTAAATTGGTGTTATACCAGAATAGGTTGGGATTGTTTTTCAGAAAACTCGGTCAAACGGTGTCTCCGGAAAAAATTTGGAAAGTATGGAAATTCCCCATAAGAATAGGCCGGGGAGAAATACTTGGAAAACAAAAATTTTCCGAAAGCTCTCAAATTTATACTGAATGTGGAAAGATCTATCATACATATTTTAAGCGATTTGTGAGACAATCGGATGTGAAACAACGAAGAAATCTCATTTTTAATGTACTTTTTTACACATCAATAAAAGCAATTAAGAAAGCAATTAAGAAACTATTAAATGTGAGCAACAAGTGTCACCAATAAATTAAAACGTTTAAAATCTGTGGTGGATATCAAGAAGGCACTGGTTTAATTGTTTGGAAACCAAGGTCCATATACAAACAGACAGCGGCGGTTTTCAAACCTTTGAAGTGATCCATGGCCTGTATATGTACATTGTTTTTATTGATAATGCGATTTTTAGAACGCATTTTTAATTTACTTTTTTACACATCAATAAAAGCAATTAAGAAAGCAATTAAGAAACTATTAAATGTGAGCAACAAGTGTCACCAATAAATTAAAACGTTTATAATCTGTGATGGATATCAAGAAGGCACTGGTACCATTATTGGGAAACCAAAAGGTTTATATACCAACAGACAGCCACGGTTTTTAAACTCTTGAAGTGATCCATGGCCTGTATATGTACATTGAGCTGAAAAAATGTTCTTAATTCTACATTTCCATCCTTCTAAGCTCATCTCACAACGCATATAAGGCGTTTTCCGAGTGAATATAAAAGGAGGGTAATGACATAATTGTTTGGATCTCAAGGTGTATATATATATATATATATATGTATACAGCTGTCATTACGTTTCATATAGTAGTCTAATATTACATAATAATATCAAATTGCATCTAATATTTCCTTCATGAGAATAGTCTACAAAATAAACCAATAAAATGGAAAGATTGATTTTTAACTTGAATGCCGTCAAAACATCATCTTGATATAACTTTTTGAAAGAATTCAATGTCATTCTTATAACCTCATCCATCAACGCGGAAACACATACCGCGTTTTCCTAGTATTCATATTGGGTGTAACGACGCACTCTACTTATAACTACGATCCATTGGCGTCGATGAACGATGTATGAGATGATGAGATGAGAGGTTATTTTAGTAAGTGTTTCTGGATAGTGGTGAAGAGTCGGTCGTGGCCTGTTGTTAGGGATCCATCCCAGTATTGACCTGAACGACAGAGGGAAACCACGAAAACCCCTGCCATGGTTTTTCCGTGGTTTTCGTGCAAAAAAGAAACAGGCAGACAAAGCTCCGTAAGGATTGCATGGAAATCTTCGCTAACGCTCATCTAACTATAAGCAAACGCAGAATGTGCGTTGTGTGATGAGCGAGATATCTGGAAAGTAAAATCTAAAACTCTACATAGGTAGGCCTACCTTGATCATATAAAATGAACTTCATTCGATACCATCGAATCTAGGCAGACGTTAATTAACAATGCAACATCTTTCTGCTATTATTTCTATCTATTCGACGAATAAAAAACGTGTATTAGGCCTACATTATTTTCTTCGAAACGGCTGATCCGAATTGCATACAAAATTTGAATTATGTGTACAGTTTCCGTGCTTACATTTGTGGAACATTTGAATTATATTGGAGAGATTTCTAGATGAGCGTTAGCGAAGATTTCCACTCAACTCTTACGAAGCTTCGTCTGTGAGTTTTTTTTTCTCTGTTTGTTTGTTTGTGGGCACTGCACAGGTCGCAGGGTTTGACCGATCAACATGAAACTTTTCTGTTTACGCGAACTTATCCAACCTAGAACTGAATATTTTTTGGGTCAAATCTGTTGACCATATTTTAGAAACATCATCTCAAAGTTTCTGAAACCCCCATAAGATTAGGCTGAGCGGAAAACAATTATAAATAAAATCTCACCAATATAATTCAAATTTTCCGCAAATGTGAACACGGAAGTGATACACATAATTAAAAATTTGTATGGAAACGGACCAGCCGGTTCGAAAAATATAATGTAATACATGTTCTTCATTCATCGAATAGACGGATATAGAAATAATAGCAGAAAAATGTTGCAGCTCACGGCTACCTAGATTCGTTGGTGTCGAATGAAATATATTTTATATGATCAAGGTGTGTAGAGTTTTAGATTTTACTTTTTAGACATCTCGCTCATCTTACAACGCGTATTCAGCGTTTGCCTAGTTATAATGCAATGAACGAATGATTATTATCTATTGTCCATGTTTATGTGCGTCTTTTTCTAGCATGTACGCTTTGCTATTTACGCAGTTACGCTATCTATGTTACTAAATCATAGTATATCATTTATCCGCTAGATGTCGTACACATCCATGTTACAAGTACGTTTCGCTTGTTGTACGCTGAGGTATTATTTGTGGCTCAACTGATGTGAGCATTTGCTAGTTGTCCATCAGAGGGTTATCATTAACCATTTGATAAGCATATGATGAATGCGAAATATGAATTTTCTGATTCTATCGCGCAGATTCCGGCCGCAACAACCTGTTTCTGATTAACTGATGCTTTTGACCAATTGCTTGGATGATTGATAGATTTTACTATCTTGATGTCATGTAACGGAAACATGAATAAAGTAACACAATTTTCTTACAAATACTATTATAGCGATGAAGTGAATAGCCTCACTGGTCTGTGATAGTGGTAGTACCAAAATACTGCACAATAATATGAAGCAGGTGCTGACTCTTAACACTGATAACACGATGTCATTTGATAATATTGGAGAGATTTTATTTTTCAATTATTTCTGCTCGGCCCAATCTTATGGAGTTTTTAGAAAATTATTTAGACCAAAGTATAATTAGACCGATTTCCTTGTTAACTAGATGTAGATAAGAGTGGCTACAGTACCGATAACATTGTTGAATTCACAGAATGTATCATTTTCGAGCCAAACAAATGCCACTGCTAACATAGGCCTATACGAGTACATATACATAACATATTCTACTGAGCTGTGTATAGCATTGTTGAGCTAGCTGTTTTATCTAGTTCGATATGAAAGCGAATAGTTTCGCTACAGGCAAATGGGACTATTGAAACGGATTACGACCACAGAAATACTTCAATTTGAAGACGCGAGTTGGCACACCTTTATTAGACGAGCTTTAGCGAGGATTCAATTTGACATACTGAAAAAAATTGGTGTTCGTTTTTATGATTTTTTTTTTTTTTTTTTTTTTTTTGTTCTCATGTTTTTTTGTCGGTTCTCCACAGGTCAAACGGCTACAGCTATCAACTTCAAACTTTTTTCAATATGGTTCCTCATCCAACTTAGATCTGTATAGTTTTGTGGCATTATCGGGGGGTAACTTTTTTTTTATGAATTTTAGAAATTTCAAAAATAGACCATTGAATAACATGGCGGAAAAAATGAAAATATTTGTATTTTCCAAAAAAATTAAATTTTGCGTAAGTTGAATTACATTTTGATACACATTTCTAAAAAATTTCAGCTTGATCGCGTCAGTCATTTTGAAGAAAAAACATAAAATGTGCCTAATTGGTACCACTCGAAGCAGTTTTTACCCATTTTTACCCATACTATTACTATCCGCTCGTCTTACAACGCATATATGGCGTTTTCCTAGTATTATGATCAAATCTGTTGGTATCACTACATCGTGTTATCAGTGATAAGAGTCAGCACCTTCTTCATATTATGGTGCAGTATTTTGGTACTATCACAGACCAGGGAAGCTATTCACTACATCGCTATGATTGTATTTGTTAAAAAATTGCCGTTACATGACATCAAGATAGTAAAATCTATCAATCATCCAAGCAATTGGTCAAAAGCATCAGTTAATCAGAAACAGGTTGTTGCGGCCGGAATCTGCGCGATAGAATCAGAAAATTCATATTTCGCATTCATCATATGCTTATCAAATGGTTAATGATAACCCTCTGATGGACAACTAGCAAATGCTCACATCAGTCGACCCAGAAATAATACCTCAGCGTACAACAAGCGAAACGTACTTGTAACATGGATGTGTACGACATCTAGCGGATAAATGATATACTATGATTTAGTAACATAGATAGCGTAACTGCGTGAATAGCATAGCGTACATGTTAGAAAAAGACGCACATAAACATGGACAATAGATAATAATCATTCGTTCATTGATTTTTATTTATATTTTACAAATTTTTATTAATGTAGGCCTTTATTATTTCCGTGTTCACATTTAAGAAACATTTGAATCATATTGGTGAGATTTTATTTCTCAATTTTTTCCACCCAGTCTAATCTTATGGGGTTGTTAAAACTTTGAGATGATGTTCCAGAAAAATAGTTCAACCGATTTGACCTAAAAACTAAAGGGTTCTAAATTGGATAAGTTTGCGTATATAAGAAAAAGTTCCGAGTTCGATCGGTTAAACCCTGCGGCCTGTGCAGTGTTTACAAACAAACAAACTGTCACATGCCAGTTTCATCGATCCAAATTTTGATGATGAAAAGTTTTTTTTCAATAATTCCCACCATTTTTATTTATTCATTTTTTATTTGTTTCTATTATTACTAAAATCCATTCACTTTCTTCATCCCGTTGTCTCGTGTCTATCCCTCTTTCCATCACAAGCACACTTCAGTTGCTTGTATACATAGGCCTATATTGATTCTGTGGATAATGTCATCTTGCACCAATGTCTCCAGTGTTCAAAGAGTAACTAGTCACAGATGTAAACAGAACACCCAGCACAGGGCAGAGGTCAATATAAGTGGTGACAGATCTATGATCGAGAGATGCATCAAGCACTTAAAGCCAAAAGCTGATGTATAGTGCATTTTGATTGGTGGACATTTGAACTCGAATGTTTTATTGGTCGAACAAAAGTGAGCTCCTTCAGGGCAAGCCTGGTGCAACAGGAAGATAAAGAAGAACCAAATAGACAATCACGAGAGAAGGATGTAACATACACTGCGAAAGACAACCGCAGAGGGTTGGAACAGTCTTCCAGTCTGTTTCAACCGAGTTTTACGACATGGCCAGAATCGCAGACTCAACACCGCCGAACGCTGACCAAGGCGTAACTACCTGCAGACTACCCGCCGCGGGAATCGAAGACGCGACGTGGTTCGTCGGAAAACTTGCGTGTGCGCGCGTGGGGGAACGAGCGAGCGAGGACTAATCACGGTCAAAGCTGACATTTTTTAAACCAATCTGCCCCGTTTATTTATATACATATCTATTTTAATTATTGTTTTTATGAACTGTAGTTTAATTTTTCTTTTGTTTCAATTAAATTCACGTTGTGGTCCCAATAGGCCATTGGGATGACAGCATTTATTTTTCTCATTGTTGCAAAAACGAAGTTTTGTGATTTTTTAAAATAATCAATTGTGACATTTTTGTTAAAAATACATAATATTTTTTCAACTGATTTTAGTCTTCAACAAGTTGCTTTTCCCTCGATCCCAGAACTGATTTCTGTCAGGTTCCATTTTTTCTGTTTTTCAGATTTAGTTTGATTTTTGTATTTTTGATTTCGATTTGGTCAATTTAGTGTAGGATTGGACCAGAAAGCTACAAAACAAAAAAAACATACAGACAAAGCTCCGTAAGAGTTGCATGGAAATCTTCGCTAACGCTCATCTAATAAATATGTAAATGGCTTTATTGATTGAACCATCAATTTAATGTATCTTCATGATTGTTACCATAATCAGGTTCTCTCGTCGTTTCTTGTTACTATCTGACCTATTTTAATCGGTTTACATTTGTTTGTGTACTTCTAAACTCGTGAGTGTGTCATGAATTGTTCTTTACTATGTATTATTATATAATTGGTTATTTTATTCACTGACTTGAGTTTTCACTTGCTATGTTAATTGCATTTTCTACTCACTTGAAATTCAAATATAATTTTGTTGGTATATAGGGCCTACTACTTGATATATTTTCTATAAGCTTCTCGTCGATATGCTTCATTGTAGTGTTATTATCTCTTATTATCAGAAATGGTATTTCACTTTTTATTGAATTGTATATAATGTGAATTAATATTCTATATCTCCACAGATGAACCCCCATGAGTGTCCCACGTGGAACCTCACAATAAGTCCCCATTATTGTTAAACGCACCTATTTGAATCAATAAAAAGAAAGACAAAAAAATCATTTCATGCATTGAATACAATCACGGTCAAAACCGGTTACAATTATTATTATTATTATTATTATCATTATTTATATCATTATTATTAATCAGGGAAGCTCTTGAGATGGAACGACATAACTTGAACAATTAAAGAGGGGTGGTGCTC
Organism: Brachyptera putata; assembly: GCA_907164805.1. Taxonomy (NCBI): domain Eukaryota; kingdom Metazoa; phylum Arthropoda; class Insecta; order Plecoptera; family Taeniopterygidae; genus Brachyptera; species Brachyptera putata. Next base: position 27,810,978 of record OU015465.1, read on the forward strand.
TGCACTTATCGCACCCGGTATAGTCTATTCCGTATAAAGGTTTCCATCCAGTTCTCGACGCGCCCGATATGGGGAGGTCCATAAATCACATCCACGTGTGGGGGGGGGGGGGGGTCATCAACCGTGTGCCATCCACATCTACACTGCATAGTATTCATTTCAGCTATCAATCATTCATTTCGTCACCAATTATTACTACAAATGGTATTGAAAAAAGATGTGCAATTATTACAATGGTACGGTATTGAAGAAAGATGCAATTACTGAAAAATAAGGAAACACTCTTTTTCAATATCCCAACGGTACAATATCACGAATATCCCAGTATCCAAATTCACAAACATTGAAGGGGGGGTGGTCGTGATCAACTCGGACAAGGGAGGAGGGGGGGGGGGGGGTTGATATACCCTGGAATTGTGTGACATCATCTATGGACAGCCCGATATAGGCTAACCATTCTGTTTCCTGCCTCATGCCACCTAGCTGAAACGAGCGGGTCGCCGGCCACCCAACGGATTCGATCAGGAGGCTCCTTGACTGTTCAGATAGTGTGTAAGTGGCTCGCGCAGTATGACACCTGCTTGTCACGCTAGCAGGCCGGGTTCGATTCCTATGCCATGCTACTTTTTTGTTACTCTTAAAATATTATAGACATGCTTTTGGACAAGGGTTATGGGTCGTTTTTTTAAACAGATATTGTTCAACGACCGATTTGGAATTAGTCTTGATAACAATTCAACAGGTTGCCAAGGAGCCGAACTCTCCCGAACGGATCCGTTGTGTGGCCGGCGACCCATGCTACCTACCTGAATGGTGAGCAACACCCAAGTCCTGGAGCAGCATGGCCGCCATGTCTGCCTTCTGGCGAGCGCTCTCGTAGCGGATCGTGCTGAGCGGAACCGCTACGGAGCGGTAGTTCTCGGTGACGCAGAGCGATCCCGTGTTGTCGGACGCGACGTCGTGGATCGCCTGGAGCGCGGCCTCGCTATCCTACGGGCAGCATCACACAGGTCAACAATCACCAGAACAGAAACTTGCCGAAACATGGCGTCTAGACCACTAAAATAGAAAATATCAGACTTGTTTAAAAATGGCAGTTAAGTATGATTCATCCCGAAGACCTAGTGTATATTAGACTGAGCGAGATGCATCAAACACCACGTGCAATAATGAGGCCGTGATGGCTTGCCTGATCGGCGGGGAAATACCACGTGACACGGAGAGAGATGGGGACACTACTGAATGTTTATATATGGCGAACACGCACAACACTGTTTTATTTTGATTATCAGAGGATACTGAATACAATAACGTGGGTGTAGGCCTAAGTCACATGAAAAGATGCAGAAATAGGGTCTATATGCTGATTATCATGAAGTACATTTCTCAGCAGAATTGCCACATCAGTCATAGCAATCAATGAATGATGTAACTTATTTGGTCCGACTCGGAGCTCTGTCATTGATAATGTGTAACGGTATATTTACTGCCTGCACCGAATCACGTGACTTGCATTCGCACCCCGCAGACCCCGCGCCTACAAGCATCTCGGCCTCGGCTATGCGCACCATACGGGTTTTAAGCTCTATTGTTGAATCGCAATAATTACTTCAGCTTTACTGTCTGATAATCTAATAAATATACTAATATCAGCTGACTTGACTGCTCAAGCTTCTGAACAATGATATATTTCAAATTGTGAATAAATCCTTAATTTTTCTTACTTTTTTAAAAAAAATAATGATTGATTTTCATATTTATTCGAGTCATTTGTTTTAAAATATTGGAATATATCAATGATCATACCTGAAATAAATTATTTAGTATCACTGTCTGAGTGTCTGATCACCGCCGTCTAATTATTTTCAATATAGAAATTCACATTGTCATTCTTCAGAGGGCATTTACTACAATACATTTTTTCAACAAAACAAGAATTTGTTTTTTGTGCTACGTCTACGAATATTGTTAAATTGTCTCGAGTTTTTGTGAGTGTTCACTGTTACTTCAATAAGGGTTGCGCGTATCACTTTTATGATATATCATTCAACAGTGGAGATACAAATTAAATCCTGGATTCATTTGATTGAAAAAGATATTATAAAAACACATCGTAAATAAAATAATATCTCGAAATATAACTGGAGTATCGGAAATGAAGTTGTGCATATAACTCCGAGTACATTCCATATTGTATCAATTTGTCGCGCTCATCATAGTACGCATGTGTTGCGTTTTCCTACTTCCAGTCATAACTGCCGACTACGGGACCTAAACCCGTGAAATCCTTCGACTGATACATACGGGCGTAGCGACGACCCTCATTTCACATACCCAAAATAATCCGGTCAAGTTTTCATGTTTTTTTGTGTGTTTATAATTTTTTTCAAGTGATATAAAACAGGTTCAACCAATCAACTTGAAACGTGTTGTGGACACTCGTGTCATACCAGGACCCCTATTCCTGAGATAAATGAGATGTGAGAAAAATCAGTGAGAAAACTATCTCATATAATAATGACATACGGTATTTCATCTCATATTTTATGTGAGATACTCGTTTTCTCACTCATTTATATTTTTCTCACATCTCATTTATCTCAGGAAACTATCTCATATAATAATGACATATTTCATCTCATATTTTATGTGAGATACTCGTTTTCTCACTCATTTATATTTTTCTCACATCTCATTTATCTCAGGAAACTATCTCATATAATAATGACATATTTCATCTCATATTTATGTGAGATACTCGTTTTCTCACTCATTTATATTTTTCTCACATCTCATTTATCTCAGGAAACTATCTCATATAATAATGACATATTTCATCTCATATCTTATGTGAGATACTCGTTTTCTCACTCATTTTTATTTTTCTCACATCTCATTTATCTCAGGAATAGGGGTCCAGATAGGTTGGGATTGTGTTTGAGCAAAATCGGGTTGAGGTTCATTGGGATAAATCGGGACAAATTTGAAGTCCTCATAAAAATAACCAAAAATAAAAATATTTACAAAACAAAGATTTTACAGAATTGAAAAAATTTCGAAATTCCAAATTACAGAAATATAGCATTTTACAAAATGTTCTGCGTTTTCTAGAGCTACGAACATAGACCCAGCCCTAATTCCAGCTGTCAAAACACACGATGATTTAGCCGTGAATTTAGTGTTTAGTTGAAGTTCGTCAATGTAGGATGTCCAGGCTTATTTCATTGACTCAAGAGGTACTCAAGACGTCCCATGTAAGTTACTTCACGAGATTCAAAACCCTTTCATTATTACCAGAAGATACGTCATTCATCGCTGTACATTCCTAGAGCGCTGCTAGCAGTCAAGTTGAGGACTTGGCAGTCAAGCCAGGCAAGCAAACATATAACCGTCGACTGAAGCACAATCGCCGGAGTGACGGTGATTGAATAGGGTAAGGGGTGTGGGGAGGGTAGAGACAAAGGGGCGGGGATGAATGTTAGTTTAACGTCGGGTGAACTGTCTTTGCATCTCTTAGTCTGATATGTCTATACCTGCACGAGTATTATAGTGATGTTTGTTGTGGTTATCCAGAAGTTTGACCGAGTAGCTTGTATGTAAGTGTCTCCGGAAATCGAGAATCTTCCTGCAAGTCGGTTTATAAACGGATCAAAAAGTGACCAATGGGAACGCCACGATTTGTGACGTCATGACTCAGTTGCTATGATATGATGAAATAGCGTTGGGCAAGCATATTTCTGTGTGGTACTACTGATAGCATAACAGCCTATTGTTTTGAAGGTCCATGGTTCGACTCCCGACGCGCTTACTTTTTTTAAAACAAAATAACTATGAAATGTTGACTCAAGCATGGTTATGACATAAGCGGGCTCTCCATGAACGCGGTATTGGCTAAGTGTTGTTTTAGCCGCCATGTTGATTACGACCAATCATTGGCGAGAGCGGTGTATGGCGGGACGGTATCCGAGCTAACGCTAAGCGAATACCGCGTTCATGGAAGGTCAGCTTTAAGCGGCTTTAGGTAATTTTCTTTTTCATTTGAACACATAAAAAAATTATCCACACGAATGTTGTGATTTTTAACTATTATTTTTAGATGAGCATAGCGAAGACTTTCATTCCACATACCGAAAAGAGAAATGGGGTTCGTTTTTATGTTTGTATTTTTTTTTTCTTAATTCTGTACACGGCATACAGGTCAGGGTAAAAGACCAATCAACTCAAAACTTTTTAAAATATTGGTGTCTCATCAGAATAGGTTCGGATTGTTTTTCAGAAAAATCTGTTGAACGTTTTTTCCAAAAACAAATAAGAATAACAGAATAACCCAGGGAGGGGGGGAAATACTTGATTTTTTTTCGAAAGCTTTCAAATTCATACAGAATATGAAAACAACTATCATACACATTAGCAATAATTTGTACAACAATCGGATGAGATATAACGAAGAAAACGCATTTCATCGAATACCAGTATTAACAAGTATTGCAAAGTGTATATGCAACAGGCTGCACCATAAATATCAACAAGTTGCAGGTAAGATTTTTTTTGAAATGCAAGGTCTGTAGATGTACATTGAGCTGACAGAATATTTTTTCATCCCATATTTCCATACTTCCAAGCTCATCTCACAACGCACTTTCTGCGTTTTCCTAGTTATTCCCATTTAAAAACCGACTCGCAGAAAATTCTCGCCTCCGAAATATCGGGAGCAATTGAAGGGGGTTCCACTGTTTCTACCTTCCTTGTTTCTTCCAGAAACGTCTCCAGAAGATCGCTTTGTTCTCGGCAGCGACAAGCCGTCTCGGACCAACACATTCACGGATACAAGAGGCGATTTTTCGTCAAAACGAGTATTTTCTTAGTTGGTGTCACAGGGTTCAAAGGCGCGTCGACAGTGAGGTCATTTAGCGCCTATATTCATGTCCGTGTAATTTGCCATAGTTGTCAACGTTTGTAAATGTTTCAAGCATATGGAGGGAGCGAGATAGAAAGAGCTAGAAAAGTAAGATAAGATGATGTAAAAGAAAAGAAAGTGTGTAGAGAAAAGTGACAAGAAAACGTAATTAAATAAAAATACAAACAAGGTTCAGTACTCCCTCCATACACACCGGTCACCAAAAGGCTTCCACTCGACCGAGACGGACCGAACTTGGTGTGGACCCTCACCCCAGACCTTATCGCCATGGGAGACCCTGCTGGGAGCAAATAAATTGCTCCCGACGATAGCTATGGGGATCACTGGGCCACGCAAGCCCCCACACCACGTCAAGGTGTCCGGAACCTTCGAGGGGGATTTTTCATTGATTCCTCAATATACCCATTCGACTGTTGCTCAATACTGTACAACTGTTGGTGAAGGTAAACGTGAATTGGGTAAAAGGGAAAGAGAGAACAGCAGATTACCGATTGTCACAAACAGATAGGCCTACTCATGGTGGTGGACAGCCATTGATAGAACACAGAGATAAAAAAACACACGAGATTCTAGACGTTTCGGCTGTTGCCTTGGTCACAGTAGAGTAGGTAATGAAGATGGATGCTGCTTGTTCAGGTAGGGGGGTGAAGGTGGGTGAAGGTGTGGGAGAGGGGGATTCTGAAAACAATAATTTGAATTTGGAGGGGGAGAGTTGCTCATGGAGTGGTTAGATTTGTGGGAGGGAGGGAAGAAGGTGATGCAGTGTAAGAATAACAAGTTGAAAATGGATGCATGAGGAGGGGAAATTAGTACTTGTAGTGAATGGCTGAGTTGGCTAAGATTGAGGCCTGGGGCAAAGCAGGACTTGGTTATCCACTGGTGAGCAAGCTCCCAGCGTCTCAGCTCCGACGGTTGGCATGAGGATGCTTATGGGGGTTGTGAAGCAGGCATTGAACTCGCGTCCATGAGAGACGACATGGAGCCGAACTACTTGCTACATGTCGTCAGGGTTGATATTACAGTCTGCCCTATGAAACGAGCGGGTCGCGGGCCACCCGACGGATTCGTTCGGGAGGGTTCGGCTCCTCGGTCCGAGCCCGAGTGTTCGTTCGGTCGTGTCTATGTAGACCTGTTGAATCGTTATCGTGACTAATTCCAATTTATCGGTCGTTGAACAATATCGGTTTGGAAGAAAAATCTTTCCCACCAATAACCTTTGGCCAAAAGCATTAATATAATATTTTGAAAGTACCAAAAAAGTAGCATGGCACGGGAATCGAACCCGGGTTTCCAGCGTGGCAGGGAGGTATCATACCGCTCCAACCAACGAGACATCATAACCATGGGCGTTAAAAGCGTATCTGAACAATCAAGGAGCCGAACCCTCCCGAACGTTGGGTGGCCCGCGACCCGATCGTCCTGTGACAGTATCCGGTTCTGCGTGGTCTTACCTTTCTCGTAGTCCCTCCGTGGTGCTGGACGCAGTTGATGAGCAGGACCATCATCAGGCAGCGCCACATCTCGCGCAGGCATCGGTCCTGCAGGATCAAGAAGACAACACTGTTAGAAATGTTAGAAATATCTCAAATAAGGGAATACGATCCTTGAATTTTATTATGAGGCAGTTGAAGGGGACAGGGATGAAAATAAAAGAGAAGGCATACATGAGTCTGACTCGGCCAATGCTTGAGTATGCTAGTTCAGTCTGGGGTCCGCATGAAGTTGGACTAATAAAGGCTGTGGAGAACGTCCAAAGGGTTGCTGCAAGAAGGGTATTGGGGAGAGAGAAGCGCTGGAAGATTATCAGGAACGATAAGGATGTGGTTGAAAAAGTTATAGAAAGACCCAGTAAAATGATTGAGGAAATGGGATGGGAAAATATGGCGAAACGAAGACAAATAGAAAGAATGTGCAATTTTGTTAGAGTCAAGAATGAATATACAGGATGGGATGAAATAAGCAATAGAATTGGAAAGGGATTACAAAGAAGTACAAGGGGAGGGGTAAGAATGGAAGTGGAAAAAGTGGATAGAGAAGTAGGTAAATATGGATTCATACAAAGAACGACGCGGGAATGGAATGAATTGGAAGAAGATATCAAGAACATAACGAAGATTGGTGATTTAGAAGAGAGCTAAGAAAAAAATGCAGTATAATTAAATCGAGTATGTTTGACTGTAATTTCATTAGGTATAGTAACCATTACCACCTGTTTTATGAACAATCTGTGATGAATAAATAAATATGTAATCACTTGCCCGACTACCAAACATTCATCACATTATTAGATTTGAGCTCTTCAAGTTTTAAGAAACATCAGTCTTTGTGAGACACGAGAACTTGAACAGTTCTGGCTCTTAGGTTATTTGCCATTGTGGAGAATGTACACTGAAATCAGTCACTCTGTGTTATGGAATCGATTCACTCAAAATTCGGAGGAAACATCGGTAACAAAGTGAAACTAAGAGCCGGTTGTACCCACAAGTGATGATTAGTGAATTAAGCAAAAATTTGAAAATTAACTTGTTATTACCCTTGGTTACCTATGCTATTTCCGTACCTTAAATAATGATTAACTTATTAATATTCAATCATCAGTTGGTCCAATCAGCTCAAATTCGATTTTCAAAGATTATTTCATCAAATTTTGATTTAAATGTGTTTGAATATTGAATTACAAAAAATCCTATTTCATTTCTATTTTTGTTTTCACACGTTTTATATATTTTTAAAAATATCATCAAAAATAGTTGGTGTCATAATTCGGCATTTCGTATTTAATAAATGTTCGGATTTGAATTGAATGTCGAGAGTATATTTTTCTCTGAATGGTTGATTCAATCCGTGTGCAACTTTGTGTAGCCCGAAATACTGAAACATTTTGTGTTAATATTCCTTAAGAACATATCCTTTCGAAAAAATGTTCTTAATACTTTTCTTAAATTGGTTCTAATATATATTTCTTCCAAGCTGTTGTACCGATCAGGACCGAAAACTATACAGTTCCGAGTTGAATGAGTATGTGTCTACACACAAAGAATTACATTGGTCAAACAAACATTCCGAACTAAAAAAAAAAAAATACAAAAACAACAAAAACAAAAGAGGAAAGATACATCTGATGAGGTCCACTAATCTAATGAAATATATATTCGCCTTTTTTATTTTATTCGAGTATTTTTGGGGAGGTAGATCGCCCTCGTGGTGCCCGTTCTAACATCTCATCTTTCATCCATAGCTTCAATTGGGAACAATGATTTTGTATCAAGTTCCGATGTTTGTTTTTTCAAGTATTTCCACAATTTTCTCTCTTTCGTATATATCTGTGATTCAGTTTTGCTTTATTCTATTTCAGTATCGTTTGTGGGCGTCTGCCCAGAGCACGCTGTATAAAGCCCGAGCCGGACTCTTTTGTGCTCACCAATCACCATAGCAACCCACGTACTCAAATGACCTCTCCTTTCAAAGCTTCAATGCTCATCGGTGTATTCATACAGCGTGAGCAGAGCTATTTTTAAACTGAGACGTGTGGCCGAGTGGCCAACACACTGAACCGTCATTCAGGAGACCGGGACATGGTCAACCATCCTGACAGAGGTGCATCGTGGTTTCCCTCTATCATTCAGGTCAATACTGGGATGGTTCCTTAACAACATGCCACGACCCTTCTCACCATCTAGAAATACCTTATAAAATAACCTTTCATCTCATCATCCCATCGTCTCATATATCATTCACCGACGCCAATAGATCGTAGTCATCAGTAGAGTGCGTCGTTATACCCAATAAAAATAAATAGTCATTTTTAATGTCGTGTCTCCGTCAATGCCAATGTACGGGCTTGGGAATCGATCGATCATATGGTCTTTATCAGTTTTGGATCTGATTTCGAGAGTTCGAGTCCCCCCCCTCCCCCCCCCCCCCCCCCCCAGCCGTCAATCTCGCGTCCACTTCATCTCGCTCGCTCGCACCGCGCAGACGACAATCGATACTGCAAACATTGCTTCTGGTATTGTACCACGCGCAACAGAACAATGCACAGAAACACGTTTTTCTACGGAATTGTGAGCGCCAGGCGAAGACTCGTTCAGTTCTATCTCGCAGATATTTATGTATTCTTTAGAAATTGTCTTGACAATGGTTCACAAGGGCAACACGTAGTTGAACCTCGTATGAGCTTGCTTCTTCATGGATATAAAACTTGGAACTGGTATAATCAATTATACCCATTAGGAGTCCATTAACTTGGATCCCCTAAATTTGACACGCAGTATCTCGATAACGATACTGGTGCAAAAATAGGTTACCAAAGTGGAACACAAAAATACGGTCTTCAACTTTTGTGGAGTCACCATTTACTTGGCTCCCCCAATTAAAGATTTGTGAATAACATGCTAACAGTGGGTGCAAAATTCGTAATCTATGGTGCATAATGATGCAAAATTAGTGCATTATTCCTACTTTCTTATATTTCTATGAATTTCATACTTGGGGGAGCCAAGTTAATGTAGGCCTACCCATTTATTGGGGGTTTTCTGATGGTTTCAACGATTAGACGGTTTTTCTGGAGTCAGTCTTTTTATTTTCACATGTGTTTATCCAAAATAGAGGAGGTTCAACCGCAGTAGAAATCGACTGTTCTGAGACCAACTGTACCAAAACCCGACTGTCTCTGCGTCTTTAGCAGCCTGTCCAAGTAAGTGGGGAGTTTGGCTTCTCCTCTTCACAAATTCCATTCGACACAAACTCTACCCAAACATTCAAGAAAACCTTCAGGGACCTACACGAAACGTAGACTCGGATAGGAGGAAACAATGAGAAGGAAAGAAGCCAATTACCACTCACTCTATAATTTCTCCATAAGCGCGGTTTTGACATGCGAGATGACAGCGAGGTCATTTTGCACTTATTTTTCAAACTTTATACTGATCTTTTCAAAATGACTACAACAATATGTATCAATATATTTGGAAATTTACCGGCACATGCAGCGCAGTGGTTAACGCGCTCGCTTCATGTGATCCGGAGTTCGATCCCCGCCGCCGACCATCTTTACAGGGGTTTTTCATGGTTTCCCTCTGTAGTCTAGGCTAATGCCGGGATGGTTCCTAAAATAAGTCGGCCATGACCGCTTCCTTCCCACTATCCTTCTCATTACCCAAGAACCTTCATCTCATCATCCCATCATCTCATTAATCATCCATCCGACGCCATCTCTGGATCTCAGTTATCATAACAGTGCGTCGTTAAACCCAATATAAAAAATCTTGTATTTTCATGATTGATCCCATGTGAGCGCCGTGGCGAGTCCCGCACAGAGCTATACACCTCCGGTAGGAGGATGGTGAGGACAGATGATGATGTGTATGATGTAGGAGGGAAGACACTCGAGTCCGTGGAATATTACAAGTACTTAGGGGTGGTATTTGATAGACGTCCAGGGTGGGGGAGTCAGATTGAGAGAATAGTAAAAAAGAGTAATCCACTAAACTTTGTAATGAGGCAGAGACAAGGATGGAGATAAAGGAAAAAGCATATTCTCGTAGTGCGTCCCATGGTGGAATATGCTAGTTCAGTTTGGGATCCTTATAGACTAGGTGAGCCGCCCTCGTTAGCTCAGTCAGCTGAGGCAAGCGTTAGAGACTGAAGTTATCGTTGGGCGTGGGTTCGAGTCCCACATAAGGCATGGGTTTTTGTAAACGTCTTTTCAGCTATCATAACTTCATCGTTGCATTATCTCCCGCTCATTCGTACCCCCGTATAACCTAGCTGTTGGTGGGGTCGGTAAGCACCATTTGAAAAAAAAATAGATTAAGTGAGATAAGGGATGTGGAAAGGGTGCAAAGGATTGCTGTTAGAAGGGTTGCAGGTAGGGTTAGGAGGTGGAAATGGGGGGAGAATGAAAGGAGGGGGGGGGGGAAAGAATATTGGAGAGTCCATCTGAGATGATGCGAGACTTTGGATGGCAGGAATTGGAAATACGGAGAAAGGAGGATCGGATATGTAATTTCTTGAGTGTGATGGAAGGAGAGGGGGGATGGGGGGAACCGCATAAGTTGATAGAAAGAAATGAATCAGGGTATGGGGGTAGGCGAAGTCATGATAGAGCGGTAGTTGTGAAGGGGGCTGGATTAGATGTCGGTAAATTCTCTTGCTTGAATAGGACAGGTATGGACTGGATTGGGCTTAGTAGAAGTATATTTGAGGGGGATGAAATAGGGTTAAAGCTATTTCGCCAGAAGATTTGAGAGGCGATATGATAGGATATATAGGGAACTTGCCACCGCGCATTCATGTGCAATCGTAAGAGTTTCAATAATAATAATAAAAAATAAAAAATAATAATACCGTGGTGAGACGTGAACCCAGGACTGATTTTTGCCTTCCTGGCCTCGTCTTGATGATGTCCGTCATGGCGATAGCTGGTCCAAGAGGGAACGAACGACACGCGTGTGTAAAACAGCTGATCTACGAGTGCGTGCATCTACCTGGCTCTGCAAGCCTTGCAGTTTGTTAGACGAGCTTTAGCGAGGATTCAATTTGACATACTGAAAAAAATTGGTGTTCGTTTTTATCTTTTTAGTTTTATGTTTTTTTTTTTTATATGTTTTTTTCATGTTTTTTTGTCGGTTCTCCACAGGTCAAACGGCTGCAGCTATCAACTTCAAACTTTTTTTCAATATGGTTCCTCATCTAACTTAGATCTGTATAGTTTTGTGGCATTATCGGGTGGTAACTTTTATTTTTATGAATTTTAGAAATTTCAAAAATACCCATTAGAATAACATAGCGGAAAAAAAAAGAAAATATTTTCATTTTTCAAAAAAATGAAAATTTGCGTGAAGTTGAATTACATTTGATACACATTTCTGAAATATTTCAGCTTGATTGAAAGCTTTCAAATTCAGACATAAAATGTAAACAACTGGCATACACATTTTCAGTGATTTTTCAACAATCGGATGAGAAATAACGAAGAAAACGCAATGAAGGTGTACAATTTATCAAATGATCAGCAGATATTGCAAAGTGTATATGCGACAGGTTGCACTATAAATATCAACAAGTTGCAGGTGAGGTTTTCAAACGTTTGAACTAATCCAAGGTCTGTAGATGTAGATTGAGCTGACACAATATTTTTTCATCCCCGATTTCCATACTTCCAAGCTCATCTCACAACGCACATTCTGCGTTTTCCTCGTACAAAAAACACAACAATTACACATTGAAGACTTGGACACCATGTTCTAAGCTTAAATATAACGCGAACCGCTAAAACTGACGGTAAGACTACCTAACGCCAGGCTAACGGTACAAAGTCCATCAGTCATTTTATACTTTTCGTGGAGGAGCCATAACGAAAAAACATGGCGCCTCCACATTTTTTTTATTCCATTCCACATAATTATATTTTTATATCTAGTTAGATGAGCGTAAGACTTTCATTCCACATACCTAAAAAAATGGGCTTCATTCATGTTGTTTTTTTTCTTTTGTAATTTTGTACGCGGCATACAGAGGTCAGGAAAAGAGGCCAGTCGACTCCAAGCTTCTTTTCTATATTAGTGTCACACCAGAGTAGGTAGGATTGTCTTTCAGAAAAACCGCAAAAATTATAAAGTTTGGAAAATCCTCATAAGAATAACCCAGGGGGGAAATATTTGAAAAACGAAAATTAATTCAAAAGCTCTCAAATTCTCACAGAATATGAAAACAAGTATCATACACATTTTCAAAGACGTCATAAACAATCGGAAGCAATAACGAGGAAAACGCAATAAATTAGTATACATTTCATCAAATATCAGGATCAAAACATATAATACAAAGTGTATATGCGACAGGTTGCACTATAAATATCAACAAGTTGCCGGTACGGTAAGGTTTTTGAACGATTGAGGTAATCCAAGGTCTGTAGATGTAGATTGAGCTGACAGAATATTTTGTATTCTTGATTTTCATACTTCTATGCTCATCTCACAACGCATGTACTGCGTTTTCCTATAAGTTACTCACACCGCGTAGACTAACGCTACGTGTTTCACAAGCGTTGAAAAACTAGCACCAGCACTATTCTCAAATGTCAGAATAGTCCACGCGACTGGCCTAATTGGACCTATTTGGACAGAATATAATTAGACGAGCTTTGGCAAGGATTCAATTTGACATGCTGAAAAAAATTGGTGTCGTTTTTTTTTCTATGTTTTTTTGTCGGTTCTCCACAGGTCAAACGGCTACAGATATCAACTTCAAACTGTTTTTCAATATGGTTCCTCATCTAACTTAGATCTGTATAGTTTTGTGGCATTATCCGGTGGTAAAGTTTTTTTTTATGAAATTTAGAAATTTCAAAAATATCTATTAGAATAACACAGCGGAAATAATAATAAAAAAATGATTTTCCAAAAAAATGAAATTTTGCGTGAAGTTGAATTACATTATGATACACATTTATGGAAATTTTCAGCTTGATCGGGTCAGCCATTTTGAAGAAAAAACTTTAAATGTGCTAAATTAGTACCACTCGAAGCAGTTTTTACCCATTTTTACCCATACTATTACTATCCACTCGTCTAACCACGCATATATGGCGTTTTCCTAGTAGCCTGTAATATAATAGCCTACTAATTCACAAAGCCTATCACTAACATCTCATTGATCTCCCACTCTGAAAATAATACGAGCAATTCCAGAATGTTGGCTCAAGGTTTATGAATGTGTATGGGCTCCATCAAAATCTCAATGCACACTTGGACGCAACGCCTATACCTAGCCGCCCTCGGTAGCTCGGTCAGTTGAGGCACCGCTTCAGCAACTGAAGTCATGTTGGGCGTGGGTTCGGAGGCATGGGTTTTTGTAAACGTCCGTTCACTTATCATCACTTCATAGTTTTATAATCACCTGCTCATTCGTACCCCCGTATAACCTAGCTGTTGGTGGGGTCGTTAAGAAGCAATAATCATCGTAGGTCTATACCTATAGCGTTGACAAATTGTCAGTAGTTAGGCCTACTTGGGGTGGACATCGATTTAAAAATCGAAATCGATTACCGATTTTTTTTTCGAGGGTCGAATCGATTATAATCAGTTATAATCAGTTATAATCAGTTATAATCAGATATAATCAGTTATAATCAGTTATAATCAGTTATAATCAGTTATAATCAGCTATAATCAGTTATAGTCGATTACAATCGGGAAAGTTGAAAAACCAATATTGTCTTATTTTTTTTCTTATTTCGAACAAGAAAACTGTTTTTGGTAAATTCGCGATTGAATTGTTGCTTGTGATTGGCTGTTCAAGACGCGAGGCCTCTCAAGTCCCTGCTAAGTACTCTGGCGTAATTCACTCGGGTCGAGATGCTGATACTTCGTTGCTCTCGACGCACTCAGCGTATCAAGTTCCCGTGCAGCTAATGCTATTAGCCGACCGCTGGAAGCCTTTGTGCTCCTCACTCGACTGACACTCGAGGAATAGCGTACCCCGAATCAAGGACCTTCTCAGAACTCTAGCGTTAGACAAAACATCGGAGGTACTAGGAAAACGCCATATATGCGTTGTTAGACGAGCGGATAGTAATAGTATGGGTGAAAATGGGTAAAAACTGCTTCGAGTGGTACCGATTTAGCACATTTTATGTTTTTTCTTCAAAATGGCTGACCCGATCAAGCTGAAAATTTTTAGAAATGTGTATCAAAATGTAATTCAACTTCACACAAAATTTCATGTTTTTGGGAAAATAAAAATATTTACTTTTTCCCGCCATGTTATTCTGATGGGTATTTTTGAAATTTATGAAATTTATAAAACCAAAGGTACCAACCGATAATGCCACAAAACTATACAGATCTAAGTTAGATGAGGAACCATATTGAAAAAAAGTTTGAAGTTGATAGCTGTAGCCGTTTGACCTATGAAGAACCGACAAAAAAGCTGAAAAAAAAAATATATATATATAAAAACGAACACCAATTTTTTTGAGTAACTCAAATTGAATCCTCGCTAAAGCTCGTCTGAAGAGCGTAGCGCAGACTTCCATTTCATACACCGAAAAAATATGGGCTTCGTTTTCAATTAAGGACCTTCTCGGAATTATAGCGCAAGACAAAACATCAGAGAATTTAGCTTGTTTAGAAGAGCGAAGCGGATAGACTTCATTTCACATACCGAATAAATATGGGCTCCGTTTTTTGTTCTAATTTTGTACGCCACATACAGGTCAGGACAGAAGACCAATCGACTCGAAACGTTTTTTGAATATCAATGTTACACCAGAATAGGAGGGATTATTTTTCAGAGAAATCGGTTGAATGTTTTTTTCGGAAAAAATTGGGAAGGTTCGGAAAATCCCCATAACAATAACTCGAGGGGAAATACTTGAAAAGCGAAAACTAGTGTTCTTCCAGATCTTTCCAAATCTTTCAAATTCGTACAGAATATGAAAACAACTGTCACTCACAATTTCAATGAATTTTCCAACAATCGGATAAGAAATAACGAATAAAACGCAATACAAGTATACATTTCAAAGAATATTATAGGATCAACAGGTATTTCAAAGTGTATATGCGACAGGTTGAACTATAAATAGCAACAAGTTGCCGGTAGGGTTTTTAAACGATTGAAGTAATCCAAGGTCTGTAGATGTAGATTGAGCTGACAGAGTATTTTTCATTCCAGATTTCCATACTTATACGTTCATCTCACAACGCACATTCTGCGTTTTCCTAGTTACTCACAACGGATGCAAATAACTGAGTAGGCCTACATTGTTTCGTGCCAGGATTGAGTTTAATTGTTCGCTTGTATATAATTGATGGTCGGATGGAATGGAGCTCCCCCCCCGTCCCCTCCCTCCCTCACCCCTTATAGTATAATTAGGGCCTACAAGGACGAATCTTGTGGAATGACGTCTACCAGAGACTCGCACTGGAATCACACAATTGACATTTTGTGGTTGTGGAACTGAAATGTGTGTGTTGCTCGATATTCATCAGAACTGTCATGTAGATAGAGATTATCAACTGGAATCGTCGTGAGTGGAGGGGCGGATCCAGGTCATATTCATGGGGGGGGGGGGGGGGCGATCTCAGTTTGCAAAAGAAAATGACATATAAGAACAGTTGTGCAACGGCGAGTTAACGCGAAGCCGACGACCCGCGGCGGGCAAGGGGGGAAGGTCCCCTCCTAGCCCCGCAGATTCGGTTTCAAATTACCCCTTTTTACCGTTATTTAACGAGTTTCAGATGAGATGACAAATTTAATTGTTTTTAAGAACTAAAGGTGCCCAACTGATACTTGCCAATCATAGTTATTGTAACTGGAGGGTCGTTCTGGGTCATTTTAGCGCCACGGGCAAGGACTCAATTGTGAGCCCCAAAAACTGTGTGCACATAGTGGAAGTCAATGCAAGTGAGGGAGGAATCAAGTACTGTAGGCAAATTTTCGATTATTTTTTCAAATACGATTCTACGGGTATTTACAAACAGGTATTTACAAAAATTGTAATAAATAATTTACATCTGGAAGAAGCATATAGTGTTGTTTGTTGATATTTTTCAACTCATAAACTAGACCAGAGCTGTCATTTTGAAACAGTACGCTACATCAAATTTCTTTGAATTATACCTTTTTTAAAATTGTTCAACGTGTTTCAGATGAGATTTAGATACCAAATCAATTTTCTCATAGAACTAAGGTGCCCATATGATATTTGATTTTCTATGCAAATATGTAAAATATGAATCTATTCACGATGTGATCCATCTATACACATCTTTCCTTCTTTCTCTTTCTCTTTTGTTCTCTTTCTTTCCCTCTCTCTTCCTTCTTTTTTTTTTCGTCTTTTCTATTTCATGGGGGGGGGGGGGCGAACCGCCCTACCTCCTGTATCCGCCACCGCGTGAGTCAGATCGAAAGCGAAAACGAAATCACTCTCCGATAAAACTGAGAGAAATGATTCTCATTATAATATTCAATGAGTCAGTTATTCGACCCTCTGTTCTCATGTGAACGTGTTGCGTGTAGGACACGAGGGTGCGAGTGAGAAGAAACACGAGGGTGCAAGAGAGAAGAAACACGAGGGTGCAAGTGAGAAGAAACACGAGGGTGCGAGTGAGAAGGAACACGAGGGTGCAAGAGAGAAGAAACACGAGGGAGCAAGTGAGAAGAAACACGAGGGTGCAAGTGAGAAGAAACACGAGGGTGCGAGTGAGAAGGAACATGAGGGTGCGAGTGAGAAGAAACACGAGGGAGCAAGTGAGAAGAAACACGAGGGTGCGAGTGAGAAGAAACACGAGGGAGCAAGTGAGGTGGGAGTCGGGTTGACCTTCGAGTCCTTGCTAGTTAGGTGCTGTGTGCAACTCATGACTGGCAACCACTATAATCTCTATTATCACCCACCCTCCCTCTACCTATCTCACTCTCTCTCTCTCTCTCTCTCTCTCTCTCTCTCTCTCTCTCTCTCTCTCTCTCTCTCTCTCTCTCTCGGCAGATGTTTTGGGTCACGAGTGCCCTCTGATGAATGTCATCAGGGGCAGGCGGCCCGCGATGAGCTCGCAGTGTATCGATTGCTGGCGGGGGGGGGGGGGGGGGGGCTCGAACCCAGGCATACCAGCGTGCGGGGGCAGAGCGCCCCACACACCGAGCGGCGTGGCTCTCAAAGGCACGAGAAACCGCGAACACAGAATCAGAATGTAATTCATCTCAAGAATCTGCTTGGCTCGTTGTTCTCAGTGTCGAGTGTTCTGGTTGGATAACGCTCTGTGTCGTGTTGAGCCGACAGCTCGAGACAGCTGTTCTCTTGTTCACTGCTTGCTTCCAACTCTCTGATGATACGTCATCGCCTCCAGGCTGGCATTCCTCAAGTCGAGCCGAGGACGATCTTCCTTGATGCCCTGTTATCAACAAGGACTGGAGAGATCAATGACATTAACATAGACTGGAGAGGTCAATGATATCAACATGGACTGAAGAGGTCAATGGCATCAACATAGACTGGAGAGGTCAATGACATCAACATAGACTGGAGAGGTCAATGACATCAACATAGACTGGAGAGGTCAATGACATCAACATAGACTGGAGAGGTCAATGATATCAACATAGACTGGAGAGGTCAATGACA
Organism: Brachyptera putata; assembly: GCA_907164805.1. Taxonomy (NCBI): domain Eukaryota; kingdom Metazoa; phylum Arthropoda; class Insecta; order Plecoptera; family Taeniopterygidae; genus Brachyptera; species Brachyptera putata. Next base: position 27,829,022 of record OU015465.1, read on the forward strand.
TCAACATAGACTGGAGAGGTCAATGATATCAACATAGACTGGAGAGGTCAATGACATCACATAGACTGGAGAGGTCAATGATATCAACATAGACTGGAGAGGTCAATGACATCAACATAGACTGGAGAGGTCAATGACATCAACATAGACTGGAGAGGTCAATGACATCAACATAGACTGGAGAGGTCAATGACATCAACATAGACTGGAGAGGTCAATGATATCAACATAGACTGGAGAGGTCAATGACATCAACATAGACTGGAGAGGTCAATGATATCAACATAGACTGGAGAGGTCAATGACATCAACATAGACTGGAGAGGTCAATGATATCAACATAGACTGAAGAGGTCAATGACATTAACATAGACTGAAGAGGTCACCCATCATCTGTGTTCTCAAATCAGTCCTTCTAACCATAACCCTATTCTGATTCCCATCTTCGGTCCTCACGCCTGTACAGCTGCAAGCACAGTTACATCAGTGTATTGCAGGCGGTATCCAGGAGTCCAGGGGTACAATCAGCTGACCGAGTGGATAGCCCAGTTCGCGCATGCGCTAGGTGTGCGGGATGGTTAGCTAATTAACGGCAATGCCTGAGGTGACAATGGGGACTAGGAATCCGACCGCGAGAAGGCTAACTTCGAATAACTAAGTACAGGAGGGGTGGAGAGTGGTGGAACGTAAGGAAGAACATCCTGGACGTCGAGCCGTCCACTTCCGTCTCTCACCAACGACGCTCACGGTAGGAGGGTACAATAATTCAGGGCAGGAGTTATTTAACTTCACCGTGGGGTGGGTTGTAAATCTCCCTCGTAGGCTGTCAACATCTTTCAGTTATGTAGCGTGAATATACACTCATTAAAAACTGTTACACTCCATATCTAACACTTGTACTTGATGCTGACGAAGTCTGGTCCCGAACCCAGGTCCCTACGGTCTTACGCTACACCCTAGCCGAGCAGAAAAGAGAGCCCGTAACAATATTAACATAGAGTGGAGAGGTCAATGATATTAACATAGACTGGAGAGGTCAATGTTGTTATTTAAAGATTTATTCAAAGGTCAATTGAAGAGTCAATGATATTATCATAGACCAGGGGTCTCCAAACTTTCCAGTCCAAGCGCTACACTGATTCCTCAACCAAGTCCCAAGGGCCAACAGTGCTACAACGCCATCTTGTGGGGAGCTACATGAATCTCATTAGTTATAATTATAATGTTTAATTTCATTATGTGAATTCATCCATTCATTCATTGTTGTTTTTCCATTCATATATAATTTTATTCTTGTTCACGCAATCAAACAGTAACATGTTTAAAAGTTATGCGTAGATTAGGCGTACATACATTATACATTATCATACTTTTATAATAATAATGATAATGACAACTCAACAACATATTGTAGTTATGTCTCAATTCTATCAATGTATACATTAATTAGTAGCGTTTTGAAGTAAAAATGAGGAATTAATGGAATGGATTCAATTTTAAGAATGTGATTTAATTTGAGTATATCTAATTTTAAAACAAGAAGCCCGCGTAAGAGTGAACTCTTGTGTGCGGGCTGTCTGAGATAAATATGTTTGCCCATTCATGTCGCTTATAGAGTTCTCGTAAAAGTTGATAGTAAATGTCATATCATCAATCACAGTTAAAATGTTAAATTTCATATGTATTTCAATTATTGCGTTTCTTAATTAATCGTTAAATAAACACATCTGATTATTATTTTCTATGATTTACTTACATTGTACATTTTACAATGTAATCAAAATAAACTATGGCAGGTCGGATCGGTGGTGCCCGCGGGCTAGTGTTTGGAGACCCCTGCCATAGACTAAAGAGATACAAAGACAGTTCACGATCCATCCCCGCCCCTTTGTCTCTACCCTCCCCACACCCCTTACCCTGTAGTAACTTCAATCACCGCTAACAGTGCTGACAATCATTTCGGCGATTGTGCTTCAGTCGACGGTAAGATGGATGCTTGTAAGTCTAGGAATGTGTAGTGATGAATGACGTAACTTCAGGTAGTAATGAAAGGGTTTTGATCTCGTCAAGTAGCTTACATGGGACGTCTTGAGTGTTTCTTGAGTCGATGGTTCAGCGACTTGACGTGCCTGCGTTATCACGGGTCTTGCCGCAAGACCACGCTGTCTGCGGTGCGGCGGAAACCGCAAAGAACGCACGACATCCGCACCGGAAAACGGATCACAAGGCGTGCACGTGATGGCCGATCGTAACAACACTTTCTCTATCGTAATGTTGCTCCTGTCACATCGCAGTGACCGACAACATGTTACAGTTGTGCCAACATTCTAGTTGTTCACTTCTGACTGAAATTCCACGTCGTTAGAGCACATTGAATTAGGTGAAATCTCAAAAAGGTCGATTGACCTCACCTATATTGACATTTGACTTAAAATACGTTCAAATATGACCTGCACAACATTACTATCTGTGAACACTGAACACACTTATATATACATCCAATAAACTATGGCTGAATGTTTTTTCCTTCGAAACGGAAAAAATGAAGAGAATAACAAAGTTCCATAAATTAGAATAATTGAACCAACTCGAAGCCATTTTATGTCGAATCATTACATTTTAATTTTGTCCACTTCATCAATCTATGGGGCATGTTTATTATGATCTTGACAAATTCAAATGTATTTTCGTTTCTCGATTGAAAAATAATGGAAATACTCCCAAATTTCATCTTTGCCCACGATTTTGTCAGAGAGAGCTACTTTCGCTGTCGGTATAACATGCCTTTTTGGAAAGGTCTCGTCGCAAGCTTTCATATGATATTATTTGAATGTTTGTCTGAAACCTGCGAGGCTGTTTTGCACGGTTATGCAGGGGACATGTTTCCAACTGTTGACACCTGTTGTTAGCCGCTTGAGAAAATGCCAGCATATAAAGAAGACCAACAAACACCTTCTATTTATCTCTCCTGACTTGGTTTCCGTGGTTTCCCACAGTGGTTTCCCACAGTCCTCGAAGCAAATAATTGGATGAAGTACTAATTGGCCACGACGTCCAATTAGTATAGAGTAATAAATTATAATTACACCAACTTGGGCATATCACATTTTTTTTCTCATTGTATACTGATAAACTTCACATCTGCTGTACAGAAAGAAGTGAACATTGCCTGAGAGACAGTGCAGAGTGGAAGACATCAACATTCCTTGTGTTTGGTTTACTCTTACCCTGCCATGCAGGTAATGTCCGGATATATCACAGAAACGGTGTATACTTATAATGTGTTCCGGACTTCTGGAAACTGTAAGACTTTTATCTGCGATGTAAATTATGGTCACAGATAGCGCAGACCTGGTGTTGAAGTTGATTACTACAATGATTGAAATGGGGTGGTATGATCGCCCTTGTGGTGCCCCGTCCAAACGATCCTACCTTCCATCCCTAGCCTTGATTGGGGAACAATGATTCTGTACCAAGTTTCGATGTTATAAAAATAAAAATCAGACCGTATGATTGAGAGCTGAGACATGGAGCCTTGTTGCCGGCCACTGGGTTGTCTATCTGAACGCACTGTACGCCACGTTCTAATCAACATGAACACCTGTCTAGACATGCACACTTGTCCAACTTGGAACTGGATAGTTTTGGGGCAAATCGATTCAACCACTTTTGTGATAAACTATCTCGAAATTTAAAAAAATGTATGTATGATTAGGGTGGGAAATTCCTTTCGAAAAATTCCCACTTAACTTATACACTTAATATGATACACATTTTCACACAGTTTCGTTGAGATTGGATGATAGATAATGAACAAAATGAACTCAAACTGGAACGTGGTCTTAATTTACAAAGTCAGAAGGGTTCCGAACATACGTTATACCGCTGAGTTCGATGCCACATTGAAAAGTGAGAAGCAATGTTGCCGGTAATACAGTTCTGACTCTCGTCCTCCAGAACATACGTCTGTTGTACCGACATCTGACCGACCCACTGCACACAAGATCGCTAATCGGATCACAGTCTTCGAGACAATCTCTCCTACTCTACAAGGCTCAGAGACACGCGATCATGGAAATACGATAAACAATGGAATAGAGAATTGCATTGTTGCTGCACAATTCAATGCAATACCACCACACGTTTCACGACAAACAAATCATATTGACTGCTTTGTGAGGTATTCAAGCGTATAATATTTGCAGGGATCGATTAATTGGCATACAGGTATGTGCATAATATTAACCGAAGTAGCCATACAGATATTGCGTGAGTCATGAGTGTGCAACAGCCTTGTTTATGTCCTGTGTTTGTGTTTGTGTTATGTGATGCTGATTGAGATGAGAGGAGTAGGAGTAGGACTCGTACAATAGATTCCCTGATAATCCAATCCCAGGACTGACCCATCTGTGTTGTTGGTGTGTGTCCGACCTAACAAGACTGACGGGCTGTTCTGCCAGGTTGTTCAGTCAGGTTGTTCTGTCAGGCTGTTCTGTCAGGTTGTTCTGTCAGGTTGTTCTGTCAGGCTGTTCTGTCAGGTTGTTCTGTCAGGTTGTTCTGTCAGGCTGTTCTGTCAGGTTGTTCTGTCAGGTTGTTCTGTTAGGTTGTTCTGTCAGGTTGTTCTATCAGGTTGTTCTGTCAGGTTGTTCTGTCAGGTTGTTCTGTCAGGTTGTTCTGTCAGGTTGTTCTGTCAGGTTGTTCTGTCAGGTTGTTCTGTCAGGCTGTCCTGTCAGGTTGTTCTGTCAGGCTGTTTTGTCGGGCTGTTCTCTCAGGTTGTTCTGTCAGGTTGTTCTGTCAGGCTGTTCTGGCAGGCTGTTCTCTCAGGTTGTTCTGTCAGGCTGTTCTGTCAGGTTGTTCTCTCAGGTTGTTCTGTCAGGCTGTTCTGTCAGGTTGTTCTATCAGGTTGTTCTGTCAGGTTGTTCTGTCAGGTTGTTCTGTCAGGTTGTTCTGTCAGGTTGTTCTGTCAGGTTGTTCTGTCAGGCTGTCCTGTCAGGTTGTTCTGTCAGGCTGTTCTGTCGGGCTGTTCTCTCAGGTTGTTCTGTCAGGTTGTTCTGTCAGGCTGTTCTGGCAGGCTGTTCTCTCAGGTTGTTCTGTCAGGCTGTTCTGTCAGGTTGTTCTCTCAGGTTGTTCTGTCAGGCTGTTCTGTCAGGTTGTTCTGTCAGGTTGTTCTGTCAGGTTGTTCTGTCAGGCTGTCCTGTCAGGTTGTTCTGTCAGGCTGTTTTGTCGGGCTGTTCTCTCAGGTTGTTCTGTCAGGTTGTTCTGTCAGGCTGTTCTGGCAGGCTGTTCTCTCAGGTTGTTCTGTCAGGCTGTTCTGTCAGGTTGTTCTCTCAGGTTGTTCTGTCAGGCTGTTCTGTCAGGTTGTTCTGTCAGCTTGTTCTGTTAGGTTGTTCTGTCAGGTTGTTCTGTCAGGTTGTTCTGTCAGGTTGTTCTGTCAGGTCGTTCTGTCAGGTTCTTCTGTCAGGTTGTTCTGTCAGGTTGTTCTGTCAAGTTGTTCTGTCAGGTTGTTCTGTCAGGTTGGTGTGGTTGTTGGTGTGAGCCTAAAGGTACGTTCATAGATCCACGGTAGCACGAACTTGTCAGGTCGACAAGCCACGAAAAGCAATGAGCCAATCATAGACTTGCTCCGTTTGCCTTCCAGTGTGGCCTTGAGAGTTGGTTGAAGTTGAACATTTTGCCGGCCGACAAACTTGCCGTGATGACGTATAGGCCAGGTTCGTGCTGAAACGCTGTGTTCGACGCAGCGACTATCGACTGGCAAGCTCTTATCGATTGATTCGATATATAGGTCTACACCTCCAATCCTCCATTGACAAGTGCATTATAGCGAAATATAGCATGAATATGTGCAACAACTATTGACAGCAACGGTGAGCATTCTGAAAGTAATTTGACAGCTGAAAGTTTGTCACGGAAACCACCTCAAATCGTATTTATGCCAAAACAAGTTGTAGGCCCTACCAACACGTGCCGTCAAACAATAAGAATCCACCGGTTGCCAAGGTAGTATGAACGGTACGAATGTTTTGACGTCGTGCTGAGCCCGGCAAGATTGCCGGCCGGTAGAAATGCCGTGTCTCTATGAACGTGGCTTAAAGGCCCGTTTTCATGGCTCGCGGCAGGCGGCTGGCGTTTTTTTCTCTGGCCAACCAGAAAGCCGTGTTTTCTACAGCTTGAACCTGTTGCTCGCTGCCACGAGAGATGGAATAATTTCAACTTTGGAAATAAAATGCTGCGGTTTAATTCCTTCGCACATACAAGAAATAAGGTTATGTAGAAATATTACATCTAAATCAGTACTTTTCAAATATTCATTATTAGATGAGCGTAGCGAAGATTTTCATTCCATATACCGAAAAATTTTGGGCTTGGTTTTTATGTTTTTTTTTTTTTTTTTTTTGTGTGTAATTTTGTACGCGGCATACAGGTCAGGAAAAAGTTTCAATCAACTCGAAACGTCTTTTACAAATTGGTGTTATACCAGAATAGGTTGGGATTGTTTTTCAGAAAAATCGGTCGGACGGTTTTTCCGGAAAAAAATTAGAAAGTATGGAAATTCCCCATAAGAATAGGCTAGGGGAGAAATACTTGGAGATTTTTTTTTCAAAAACTCTCAAATTTATACTGAATGTGGAAAGATCTATCATACCTATTTTAAGTGATTTATGGAACAATCGGATGTAAAATAACGAAGAAAACGCATTTTTAATGTACTTTTTTCACATCAATAAAAGCAATTAAAAAAACAATTAAAAAACTATTAAATGTGAGCAACAAGTGTCACCAATAAATTAAAACGTTTAAAATCTGTGCTGGATATGAAGAAGGCACTGGTTTAATTGTTTGGAAACCAAGGTTTATATACCAACAGACAGCCGCGGTTGTTAAACCTTTGAAGTGATCCATGGCCTGTATATGTACATTGAGCTGACTAAATGTTCTTAATTCTACATTTCCATACTTCTAAGCTCATCTCACAACGCATATAAGGCGTTTTCCTACTTATTGTATTTGCGTGCCACATAGTACGATGATGAGAATCACTTTATCGCTTGAATTGAACTCGAATTATATATTTGAATAAATTAATGAAATCTCGAAGTGGATGAGAAGAAACGCAACTTTGTGAACAGCGCAGGCGGCAGGCGATTTTTGAACGCCTCCGCCAGCCCTGCCGCCTGATGCGAGCAATGAAAACGACCCTTTAAGCAGAACGTTCTGTGTGACTGTTCTGTCAGGTTGTTCTGTCAGGCTGTTCTGTCAGCCTGTTCTGTCAGGTTGTTCTGTCAGCCTGTTCTGTCAGGTTGTTCTGTCAGGCTGTTCTGTCAGGTTGTTCTGTCAAGCTGTTCTGTCAGGTTGTTCTGTCAGGCTGTTCTGTCAGGTTGTTCTGTCAGGTTGTTCTGTCAGGCTGTTCTGTCAGGCTATTCTGTCAGGTTGTTCTGTCAGGTTGTTCTGTCAGGTTGTTGGTATGAGCCTAATCCAGCAGAACACTCTGTCAGGATGTTCAGTCAGGTTGTTCTGTCAGGTTGTTCTGTCAGGTTGTTGGTATGAGCCTAATCCAGCAGAACACTCTGTCAGGTTGTTCTGTCAGCCTGTTCTGTCAGGTTGTTCTGTCAGGCTGTTCTGTCAGGTTGTTCTGTCAAGCTGTTCTGTCAGGTTGTTCTGTCAGGCTGTTCTGTCAGGTTGTTCTGTCAGGTTGTTCTGTCAGGCTGTTCTGTCAGGCTATTCTGTCAGGTTGTTCTGTCAGGTTGTTCTGTCAGGTTGTTGGTATGAGCCTAATCCAGCAGAACACTCTGTCAGGTTGTTCTGTCAGGTTGTTGGTATGAGCCTAATCCAGCAGAACACTCTGTCAGGTTGTTCTGTCAGGTCGTTCTGTCAGGATGTTCAGTCAGGTTGTTCTGTCAGGCTGATCTGTCAGGTTGTTCTGTCAGGCTGTTCTGTCAGGTTGTTCTGTCAGGCTGTTCTGTCAGGCTATTCTGTCAGGTTGTTCTGTCAGGTTGTTCTGTCAGGTTGTTGGTATGAGCCTAATCCAGCAGAACACTCTGTCAGGTTGTTCTGTCAGGTTGTTCTGTCAGGATGTTCAGTCAGGTTGTTCTGTCAGGCTGTTCTGTCAGGTTGTTCTGTCAGGCTGTTCTGTCAGGTTGTTCTGTCAGGCTGTTTTGTCAGGCTATTCTGTCAGGTTGTTCTGTCAGGTTGTTCTGTCAGGTTGTTGGTATGAGCCTAATCCAGCAGAACACTCTGTCAGGTTGTTCTGTCAGGTTGTTCTGTAAGTTTGTTATGTCAGATTGTTCTGTCAGGTTGTTCTGTCAGGCTGTTCTGTCAGGTTGATCTGTCAGGTTGTTCTGTCAGGTTGTTCTGTCAGGTTGTTCTGTCAGGTTGTTCTGTCAAGCTGTTCTGTCAGGTTGATCTGTCAGATTGTTCTGTCAGGTTGTTCTGTCAGGTTGTTCTGTCAGGTTGTTCTGTCAGGCTGTCCTGTCAGGTTGTTCTGTCAGGTTGTTCTGTCAGGTTGTTCTGTCAGACTGTTCAATCAGGTTGTTCTGTCAGGTTGTTGGTGAGAGCCTAACCCAGCAGGTGTTTGTCAGGTGTGATGGCAGGTTGTTCTGTCAGGTTGTTCTGTTAGGTTGTTGGTATGAACCCAATCCAGCAGAACACTCTGTCAGGTTGTTCTGTCAGGTTGTTCTGTCAGGTTGTTCTGTCAGGTTGTTCTGTCAGGTTGTTCTGTCAGGTTGTTGGTATGAGCCTAATCCAGCAGAACACTCTGTCAGGTTTTTCTGTCAGGTTGTTGGTATGAGCCTAATCCAGCAGGACACTCTGTCAGGTTGTTCTGTCAGGCTGCTCTGTCAGGTTGTTCTGTCAGGTTGTTGGTGAGAGCCTAACCCAGCAGGTGTTTGTCAGGTGTGATGGCAGCGGCTAAGAAGGGGTCGGCGCTCAAGAGGCTGGTGTACAACTGGTCGGGGTTCTGCCGGTACGGGCTGCACCACGACGACTGCCTGGACGAGACGGCTGACGTGGCCGTGGCCTTGAAGCGGCTGCCCGCGCAGCTCGTGGATCTGCGCAACTTCCGGCTGGTCCGCGCCATGCAGCTGTCCATGTGCAAGACCTTCCTGCCGCGCGCCGAGTGGACCAAGTACGAGGACGACGTGCATTACCTCCAGCCCTACCTGGACGAGGTGGTCAAGGAGCGCAGGGAGAGGGAGGAGTGGAACAGACACTGACACGCTCAATCTTTCATTTCTCACATTCATTCTTTGGAATATATTTTCTCTCTAGACGAACTATTTATAGACTATTTTTCTGTCAAATTGTGAAAAATAAAAGAAGTCGACCCATCCATTAAGTATTTGTAACATTATTTATCTAGTTCTCAAAGAATAGAGATGAATAATAACCGTCTGCAACTTGATTCCATAATTCGGAAAGACTTCCATTTCACATGCCTAAAAAAATGGGCTTCGTTGTTGTTTTTTTGTTGTTGTTGTAATGGAAAAAAACTAATCGGCTGGCAACTTTTTCTACAGATGGTGTTACACCAGAATAGATTGACATTGTTATCCAGGAAAATCGATTGAACGATTTTAGGAAAGATTTGGAAATTTTTGAATCCTCATAAGAATAACCCAGGGGAAAAATACTTTGGGAACGAAAATTCATCAAGAGCTCTCAAATTTGTGCAGAGTAGGCCTATGTAAACAACCGTCATACACATTTTAAAATATTTTTCCTACAATCGGAAGAGCAATAACGAAGATATCGCAATAAAAGTACACCTTTGATAGAATATCAGGATCAACAGGTTTTGCAAGGTAGATGTGCGACAGGTTGCTCTATAGATAGCAACAAGTTGCAGGTAAGGTTTTCAAACGTTGAAAGAAATCAAGGTCTGTTGTTATCCTAGAGTAGGCTCCATACTTCTAGGCTCATCTCACAACGCACATTCTGCGTTTTCCTAGTACATAGTATATCTCCGTCTTGAGCATATATCAGCATGGAGTATCATATTACCTCGATTTACCAAAAATGTATTGCGTCTCTCTCCCTGGTCTTCTGTGCCGTATGCATATGGTTGAACTGTTAATGTTTAACTTAGTAAGAAGCCAGTTTCTTTACGAACACATCGATACCACAAGATAAAATATCTCAAGGAGTACACTTGTCAACTGAAGCATAAATTATCGTATATAGTTAACTTAATGGTTGGTATAGTGGCTTTCCGGATGAGCGTATTGTTGTGGAACTGCTTCACATCGTGCAGAGAAGTAGCTTCTGATATATGGCCGATCCATAATAATATTCACAATATTTTCAAAATGAATCACCCTGGCGGGTACTTTTTTCCCTGTGGTGACTGGGGACGCCTTAAGAAGTCTTTCAGCCACATTTTCCCTGTGGTGACTGGGGACGCCTTAAGAAGTCTTTCAGCCACATTTTCCCTGTGGTGACTGGGGACGCCTTAAGAAGTCTTTCAGCCACATCTTCCCTGCAAGTTGTGACCCAACTGTCGTATCACTATAGGCAAACGCAGCACATGCGTTCAGGTGAGCGAGATAACTATATGAAATATATAAATTGATTTATTAATAGAAATGATTGATTTGAATAAATTAAATCACAAATGCTTTTTCTTCGTTATTTCCTTTCCGAATGTTGTAAAAATCAATGAAAATGTGTATGATAGTTTTAATCATATCCAGTTGTAGTTTTAGAGCTTTTGTTTTTTCGAGTATTTTCATTTCTACGTTGGGTTTAACGACGCACTGTTATGACAGCGCAGATCTATTAGCGTCGGATGGATGATTAATGATATGATGGGATGATGAGATGAAGGTTCTTGGGTAATGAGAAGGATAGTGGGAAGGAAGCGGTCATGGCCGACTTATTGTAGGAACCATCCCGGCATTAGCCTAGACTACAGAGGGAAACCATGAAAAACCCCTTGTAAAGATGGTCGTCGGCGGGGATCGAACCGGGTTCGAAATTCTCTCGTCTCCCGGATCACATGAAGCGAGCGCGTTAAACACTGCGCTGCATGTGCCCTCCGTGTTATTCTTAGGGAGCTTTTACAAATATTCCGATTTTTTTACAAGAAAATCGTCCTGCCAATTTTTTGGAAATACAATCCAAATCTGTATTCTGGTGAGATACCAAATTACAGCAAAAGCTCCAAGTCGATTGGTTTCTTTTCTGACCTGAATGCCACGCACAAAATTACAAAAATTGGAAACAAAAATTGAATATTTTTATATTTCAAATTCTTTTGAAATTATGAAATTATTTTTCTCTGACATTACAAAATGTTGTAATGATACGCCTGGCTAGATCCTGTTTATTCACGTTCACTCAGTTGTTCGTGAATTACTCTCAATAAGAGTTTATTATTCTCACTTGATCACGCTCGACTCGCCGCATTGGAGCTCTCTCTCTCTCTCTCTCTCTCTCGCACACAGCGAGCTGTCAAAGCCTGTCGACCAAGGGGGCTGTGCAACGGGCCGAACACATGTTGTGATCATACAGAAGGCGGTGGATCAGCTAACCGTTATAATCGCGTCACGTTCTCTGTTCAAAGACACTGCACACTTGAGTGCTTCTCGCACGTCCAGGACTGTCCCTCCCCCAAGGGTTAGCCCGAACATCCCCCGTGCAGACGAACGGTGACGGGGACCGAACCCTCGCCTCCCGGATCACATGAAGCGAGCGCGTTAGCTACTGAGCTACTGAGCTGGTGAAATAGCTCAAGCAATGAGAAGAGCAACAGATGAAACGAGCCGTATCGTGAACGATTGAAATGGTCAATAGAAGAACATGAAACCGGCACATGCAGCGCAGTGGTTAACGCGCTCGCTTCATGTGATCCGGGAGGCGAGGGGTTTTCGGACCCAGTTCGATCCCCGCCGCCGACCATCTTTACAGGGTTTTTTTCATGGTTTCCCTCTGTAGTCCAGGCTAATGCCGGGATGGTTCCTACCATGAGTCGGCCACGACCGCTTCCTTCCCACTATGCTTCCCATTGCCCAAGAACCTTCATTTCATCATCCCATCATCTCATTAATCATCCATACGAAGCCATTAGGTCTCAGTTATCATAACAGTGCGTCAATAAACCCAATATAAAAGAAAAAATTAACAAAGAAAGAAACATGAAGGACGTTTCTGTAGTTTGACTTGAGAGTCCACGAGAGTCGATTTAGCGGAATATCAGTTTTTTGGTGATAACTTTTGAACGGTATGAGATATCGAAATTCTAAGAACGAGGAAACACATGTGTTTTCAATACCTTCAAAGTGGTGGAAGTAATAACTATATATCTCAAATCGCCTGATTGCCAGGCGTATACGGTTAAAAATACACATTTTTAAAGCATTCACGCCTGACAACCAGAGGTTATGAGAAGAATGTTACTTCCACCATCTTGAAGGTATTGGAAATATCTGTGTTTCCTCGTTCATAGAATTTCGATATCTCATACCGTTCAGAAGTTATCACTAAAAATCTGCTATTCCGCTAAATGTACTCCCATGGACTGGCTCTGTGTGAGTCAGACACTGAGACCATGACGCGAGGTCACGTGACAAGAAACGGACGATTATTAGCCGGAAGCAAAACGTCAGATTATACTTCGTCTCCAATTCTGGAACCTGACGAATTCACTCATTTCACTTGAATTACTGATTAATTGATTGGCTAACTATTAATGTCAACAAATTGAAAATATATTATTTACATGAAATATGATTGAGCTTGGAAATATTATCAGAAAGATACTCAATTGCATTATTATTAGAAAGTTGGGAGAATATCAAAGTTAACTTCTCGACTCTTGACACAAAGCCATGGATGGGAAGAATGGCTCAGAGGAGAACAAGAACAGGGGGACAAGAACAAGAGAAATGTGTGACATATATACTTGAAATTTGACAAAAGATTCATATATCAAAACTGCAACGTGAGGATTCGCAGATGGAGCGAAACGGAGGAAATATATAATAAATAATGAAAACATGTATTAAACTTAATAATTGAGTTTATTTAGAAGTAACTAAATATGATAGTATGATGATTCACGATTTACTACGATGAGGTCACAGGGAACACCATCCCTTCCTCTCACTTCAAGGTGTCAAAGCAGAATGACCACAATCTTTATTAGATGAGCGTAGCGAAGATTTTCACTCAAGTCTTACGGAGCTAATTGTCTGTGCGTTTTTTTTTTTTTTTTTTTGTAAACACTGCACATGGCGCAGGGTTTGACCGATCGACATGAAACTTTTTTTTTATATGCAAACTTATCCAACTTAGATCTGTATAGTTTTGAGGTCTAATCGGTTGGACCATTTTTGAGGAACATCATTTAGAAGTTTCTAAAAACCCCATAAGATTTGGCTGGGCGGAAAAAAATTGAAAAAAAAATCTCTCCAATACGATTCAAATTTTCCACAAATGTGAACACAAGAATAATATACATGAATAAAAATTTGGTTTGATATTCGGACCAGCCGTTTTGGAGAAAATAATATAATAAATGTATTTTATTCATCGAAAAGATAGAAATATTAGTTGAAAAATGTTGCATTGTCGAAGTCACGGCTTTCTAGATTCATTGACATCGGAGGAAGTTCATTTCAAATGATCAAGGTTTGTAGAGTTTTCGATTATACTTTATATAGACATCTCGCTCATCGTACAACGCACATCCTGCGTTTACCTAGTAACTAAAAACACATCCCTCCAGTGCCAAACATGAGATCCTGAAACCACCCTCGCACACGCATGCGCGCCCTGCCTCACTGGCATTGGGCAGATCTCAGAGGCAGTCTCCACCCCTATATACGTCGCGGGACTCGAACCCATTCGATCAGCAACGAGTCGTTGCAAAACGTAGGCCATTTTTTTTTCACTCAGACATATATATATATATATATATATGTATATATAAATATATATATATAAAAAAAAATAAATATATATATATATATATATATATATATATATATATATATATATATATATATATATATATATATATATATATATATATATATATATATATATATATATATATATATATATATATATATATATATATATATATATATATATATATATATATATATATATATATATATATATATATATATTTATTACATGAATTTGATACAAAATAAATAATAATTTCACAGAACATGAGCAGGTGCATTTTTAGACGAGCTTTAGCGAGGATTCAATTTGACATACTGCAAAAAATTGGTGTTCGTTTTTTTGTCGGTTCTCCACAGGTCAAACGGCTACAGCTATCAACTTCAACCTTTTTTTCAATATGGTTCCTCATCCAACTTAGTTCTGTATAGTTTTGTGGCATTATCGGGGGGTAACTTTTTTTTATGAATTCTAGAAATTTCAAAAATACCCATTAGAATAACATGGCGGAAAAAAAGAGAATATTTTCATTTTCCAAAGAAATTAAATTTGGCGTGAAGTTGACTTACATTTTGATACACATTTCTAAAAAAATTCAGCTTGATCGGGTCAGCCATTTTGAAGAAAAAAAAATGTGCTAAAATTGGTACCACTCGAAGCAGTTTTTACCCATACTATTACTATTCGCTCGTCTAACAACGCATATATGGCGTTTTCCTAGTATAGCCAACACTTGATGCAAATTAATACAAATAATTCAATTGAATTCATTCGACCGTGTCTGAAATATGTGTTCTCGAAGTTAGTCATAGTTACATGTTAATAATTCTCCCCAGCAGGGTCTTCCTGAATGAGTTATCTCACTTTAATCACTCTCTGGGGTGGTGAGATCGCCCTTGTGATGCCCCGTCCGAACGATCCTACCTTTCATTTACAGCCTTAATTGAAAAACAATGATTTTGTATCAAGTTTTAGATATTTAAAAAAAAATCCATCTTTTTGAACTGCATTTTCCATACATGTGGAACTTTTTTGAATTATGTGAATCATTCCTACATTCCGTAACATTATGTAAAAATGTGAATGTAAAAGTTCTTGTTCTTTTTTTTGGCAAATGAATAAAACATGATGTAAAAACACTCTCGAAGTTGAATATAATTTATCCTCGATATAAAAGTTGACAGAGAGACGGAGAGAGAGAGAGAGAGCGAGAGAGAGAGAGAGAGAGAGAGAGAGAGAGATGTCGAGTGAGAGGAGGCACACGTCTGACAGGAGATTAGAGAAGCCTCCTTCTTGTCAAGTGTTTTATATTCAAGCCTCGTGCCCAATCAAAACACTCGAGCAGATATGACACTCATTCATTCCGATCAGTGGCGGTCTCCGCGAGCCGCAGCAGGGGGGCTCGATGAAAAACTACAACTTTCATTAATAATAGATTATAATTTGAATGTTCAATAAGAAGAAAACGATGACCATATTGCGAGGTGCTCCTTGAAACGACTGACGAGTGTTTCCGTTGTGCCCAAAACAGTTTAATTAGATGAGCTTCAGCGAGGATTCAATTTGACATACTGACTTTTTTTTTCATGTTTTTTTTGTCGGTTCTCCACAGGTCAAACGGCTACAGCTATCAACTTCAAACTTCTTTTCAATATGGTTCCTCATCTAACTTAGATCTGTATAGTTTTGTGGCATTATCGGGTGGTAACTTTTTTTTTATGAATCTTAGAAATTTCAAAAATACCCATCGAATAACATGGCGGAAAAAATGAAAATATTTTTATTTTCCAAAAAATGAAATTTTGCGTGAAGTTGAATTACATTTTGATACACATTTCTAAAAAATTTCAGCTTGATCGCGTCAGCCATTTTGAAGAAAAAACATAAAATGTGCCTAATTGGTACCACTCGAAGCAGTTTTTAACCATTTGTATCCATACTTTTACTATTCGCTCGTCTTAGAACGCATAGGTATATGGCGTTTTCCTAGTTCAATCAACACACTCGATATCAATCCCATGCAATTAACTGCATCTTGTGCCGAACGTCCCTGTGACTCTAACGCGGGTTAGAACGTGGAGTTGTATTGTACTAGAGGTATAGCTCCGTGTTAGAGACTCGACCCACTTGATGACAGTAAACAGCGGATAAAGGCGGCCATGTTCACTGTTCAAACTGATTGTTGTCAGGTGTAGACCCACTGACACTTGTTCGATATTTCAATGCCTTCTATATTATCAAAGTGTAACAATAAAGAAGGCCTTGCTGAATTACCAACGCGGGAGTAGCTCCAACTGGCAGTTGAAATAAGAACATGGCCACCATGCAAGGCCTTCTATATAGAAGGCCTATATAGAAGGCCTATACATTCTATATAGAAGGCCTTGCACCATGTCGCGGTAACCGGAAGTACAAGTCTCGTCGCTGAGATAGACCTGCATAGGCCTCTATTCAACTCCATAATGTAAATGACATCTGCTATTAATTAAGTTTTCCTCCGGAGCTACGTGACCAAATGACACATCGTTTCAAGAGTAGAAAATAAATCGTTTCAAGAGAATAATCGGAATGATGTGATGACCCCAATACCCGACACTACCCTGCATACATATCAGGTCCGACCCTTACTCATGTTCCCTTCTTACAGTCACGTATTCCTCCACACAATAGAAACGGCCTCGTTTTCTCCCCATTCCTATCATTTGCATTGCACTTCTTTGACAGTGTTGTCTTGCTAGTGAGGGTGAAGTGGAAGGGGATGTTTCTGAGTAGACTCCGACAAATATCCAGTTGATCTACGAACATTCATAGGGTAACCACCTACGAGTGCTCTGCTCCTCTGGTATTGTGGATTTATACGTAAATAAACAACATTCATTTAAACTGTGATAAATGTGTTATAATCCGAGATCCCTAATTCTTCACGCGGGGAATTATGAGATCTTACAATGTAGTATCTGAACCGTGCATTATTCGTTTTAAAATCAAGTTGTGTGTATATAGCTCTGAATTAGATTTGAGCTCAATAGGCCTAGCTATCTGTGCCGCTCGTCTAACAATGCATGCTGCGTTTAACCCGTGCGGCCGTGTGTGGCCCGCCGTCTCCATTAGCCGCTAATTGACGCCTCGACATGTCACCAATTAGCCCATCAGGTCGACCGCCCGTCTCGGCTGCGCGCGCTCCACGGCGACCGCCCGTCTCGGCTGCTCGGTATTCATGAGCGAAGCAATTGAGACAAGTGCTGTAGCATTAGCCTCACATCTAGGCCTACTTTAGACATATGCGGATAGAACCGTCTTTTTCACCATACTGGGGTCCAGGTCTCTGACTTTCATGGTACCAACATCAAACTTGGTAAATCCACTGAGCTGATAACGACAAGTTTGATTATAATGGCTCCAAGCTGAATTCCTATAACTTTTAGACTTAAGGGGAGGAGTCAAATCCCTCAATGTTACTTCTGTACAGGTTGCTTAAGAAATGGAAGTTTAGGTCAGTGGGTCAGTTATAAATATATATATATATATATATATATACACACACTGGCGTCGGAACCGGGGGGGGGCAAGGGGTGCATTGCCCCCCCACCAACTTGTGGCCAAGGGAGGGGCAAGGCGGGGCAAGAAAAAAGGTCTTGCAAGACACAATTTGAAAAGACGAGAAATAGAAAAGACGAAAAAAGAAGGAAGAGCTAAGAAAAGAAAGAAAAAATGGAAGAGAAGGAAGGAAATATGAATATAGTTAGATAAAATCGTACATAGATTCATATTTCACATTGCATAGAAAATTAGACGGGCACATTCAGTTCTAGAAGAAAATTGATTTTAGCATCTAATTCTCATCTGAAACACGTTGAACCATATTTAAAAAAGTGTAATTTAAAGAAATTTGATGTACCGTTTCGAAATGACAGCTCTGGTACGTAGTTTATGAGTTAGCAGAAATCAACAAGCAATACTATATGCTTCTTCCAGATGTAAATTATTTATTACAATTTTGTAAATTTCCAAAATTCCAACAGTCGTAACGATGACAATAAAGTGAAATGGAAAATAGAGAACTTCCAATAAGGGTCGTTTCTAGGGGTAGGCGAAGAGCGTTACTGCCCGAGGCGTCAAATTTAAGGGGCGCTATCGGTGCACATTTTTGCCATCCTAACAATGATATCACATAAATCATATTCTATTTTACTTATGCATTATTGGGTGGAGTAAATGTTATTATTCGAACGGCATTGTAATCGAATGATAGATGAATTTAGCATTTTATTTTCTTGGATCAGCCATTCAGCAAAACTAGCTTCCTTACTACACTGAAGAATTCATGAATTCCAGAAATTTCGTGTAATTCCCAAACCCGTAGAATCGTATTTAAAAATATAAATTTCGTAAATGTCCCTGCGGGGCTTGATTCCTTCCTCACTTGCATTCACTTTCACTATGTGCATACAGTTTTTGGCGCTCACAATTGAGTCCTTGCCCGTGGCGCTAAAATGCGACCATGCAGATACAATAACTATGATTGGCAAACATCAGTTGGGTACCTCTAGTTCTTCAAAACAATCAATTTTGTCATCTAAATCTCAACTGAAACACGTTAAATCGTGTCAAAAAAGAGGTAATTTAAAAAAATTCCCTGCGGGGCCAGAAAGGGTCCTCCCCCCCCTTCCCCCCTGCGGGTCGTAGGCTTCGCGTTAACTGGCCTTTGGACTACTGTTCTTATATGGCATTTTCTTTCCCAGACTGAGATTCCCCCCCCCCCCTCCGACTTGGTATTTTTAGTATTTTTTTCTTCTGTCCTGAAAAATACTTGAATGTTATTCAATATGTGGCACCCCATACTTCCTTCCTCCACGAGTCGCAATTGTTGAGCTTGCCCCCCCCCCCTCAACTTTCAAAACGTTCCGACGCCCCTGTATATATATATTCATATATATATATATATATATATATATATATATATATATATATATATATATATATATACATATATATATATATATATATATATATATATATATATATATATATATATATACATATATACATATATATATATATATATATATATATATATATATATATATATATATATATATATATATATATACAGGGTTTAATAACGCACTCTAATGATAGCGAAGATCTATTGTCACAGTGTCAGTGTCGCCGTCATCCGACACTGAACGACTCCTGAAGATGGTGAACCAGATGTTCACCGAACCACGCAAATTTTTCAAACAAGGTCAAATAGCCGCATTTGACATATTTCTTTCATCCAACATCGGCCCTGAAAACCTTCAATCACACACACACACATATCTATATCTATATCTATATATGTGGGATGTTTTAGCCATGTCATAAAAGATACGTCTCGAGCGGAACACGAAACCGGGACCTTCAGAGTGCCGGTCTGCTGCTCTCCCACTGATCTACCGACCCGGTCGAGACGTATCTTTTATGACATGGCTAGAACATCCCACATATCTCGATATTGGATCATATCCAAGAAAACCGGCTCGTGCAGCGCAGTGATTAACGCGTTCGCTTCGTTTAATCCGGGAGGCGAGGGGGATTTCAAACATTTTTGCGCCCGGTCATAAGAAAATATTCGCTAAATTGTGATGCTGTATCTGAAAAGTGGTCCCACCGATTTGGCGCAAAAGCTAGACAATGTTATGTGGGATGAGTCCGCCCATACAGGAAACAGTCAAACCGTGCGACCCGTGCAGTGCTCACACCCGAACAGGAACACATACGAAGAGTGGGAATCGCTCACCCAGTCAGACAAGTTGGGGCGCTTGAAGAGAGAATACCGGAATAAAGCATGATCGGTTGTGTAACATTGGTTTGGGTGTCCAGCCTTACATGAAGCCTTAACACATTCCTTTGAAAAGTACCTCTAAGCCCATGTCACACGACCGAGTATCTTTATTCCGGTATTCGCTCTTGAGCGATCAAGATAAGATCTATAGAGAACGCACCTGAGAGGATGTTGCTAGGCCATGTGTTGACCTGTGGTTGACCTCAGGCGACACGCACCTTGACCCCTCGCTGAGTAAAACCAGGCAATTCCACAACACACTGAGTAAAACCCGGCACTTCCACAACACAGTAATCAGGACACGGCACCTCCACAACAGTGATCAGAACACGGCACCTCCACTTCACAGTGATCAGAACACGGCACCTCCACTACACAGTGATCTCAGCACGGCACAAGTCGGTGTGTCGACAGCTCGCCTGGCCGGTCGATCGCGCACTCGAGGCCCGCTACCGGCAGCACACACTCCGCTGCTACTGTTGCGCGCGCTACTGATGCGCGCGCAGCCCGGCAACGAACCCCGGACACCAAGTCTGCCTGCACCCGCGCGCCGGAAGCCGGGTTCCGTGTTTCACTCTCAA
Source organism: Brachyptera putata (assembly GCA_907164805.1). NCBI lineage: Eukaryota > Metazoa > Arthropoda > Insecta > Plecoptera > Taeniopterygidae > Brachyptera > Brachyptera putata. The sequence continues at coordinate 27,849,338 of OU015465.1, forward strand.
CTGATGTCATTATACCAACTATTCGCAGTTTTTTGCAACGAACTCTGACCTATATGCGAGCCGGCTCATAAGCAGGGGCGAGAGATGAATGCATTGCTATGTGATGAGAGAGAGAGAGAGAGAGAGAGAGAGAGAGAGAGAGAGAGAGAGAGAGAGAGAGAGAGAGAGAGAGAGAGAGAGAGAGAGATGAATGGACAATGAGAGATCTGTGTGAGGAGCACGTGGTTGCCATGGTAATCTGGCAGCCGGCCAAGAGAGATCACGTGGTGCTAGCAGCCAATCAGCTGTCAGCAAGTCCTTATCACACGTCAAAACAACGGCTGGAAAAAATAAACAAATTGATACTCGCTTGTTTTCGGACACGGTCATTAAGATGATCATACCTCCAAGAATGAATATATGGGCCTATATATTATATATATATATATATATATATATATATATATATATATATATATATATATTTATATTTATATTTATGTATGTATATATATATATATATATATATATATATATATATATATATATGTATGTATGTAATATGTATATTATGTATCATTTATTCGTCTCTACAAGTAGTTTTGTAACAGGTGGTAGATTGATAACATAATATGTATTTACAACTTAAAACTAAATGAAACTAATTAAACATTCATGGAACAGAATATGAAATTGAAATAGAATAAAACCAGTGAATCTCCTAGTATTATGCTCACCAATCTTTCATACTTTTCTCCAAACTTTCTCTAAACTTATTCAATTTTACCTGTTCTCCATTTATATAAAAAAATTTCCATCCAAATTGTTCCACTCCCTTCCGGTTCTGTTTAAAAATGCAAACTTGCCTACATCCCTTTTTACAATCTTAATTTTCACTCTATTGCCATGCGATGTTCTGTAATTGTAACGTGTTTCGCTTACTAATTATGTGGCACCCATACTTCCTTCCCCCCGAGTCGCAATTGTTGAGCTATGCCCCCCTCCGCCCCCCAACTTTCAAAAACATATTCCGACGCCCCTGGATATATATATTCCATATATATATTATATATATAGTATATATATGATATAATATTATATCTAATATATACTATCTATATCTATAATATATATAATATATATATATATATATTTATACATATATATCATATATAATAGATATATATATAATATATGAAATATATAATATATATTATTGTTATATACAGGGTTAATACGAACTCTAATTATAGCGACGATTCTATTGTCACAGTGTCAGTGCTCCGTCATCCGACACTGAACGACTCTGAGATGTGAACCAGAGTTTCAACCGCACCCCGAAATTTTTTCAACAAGCAAATAGCGCTTGACAATTTCTTTCATCAACCTCGGCCCTGTCAAAACCTTCAATCAACCACACACACCCACATATTATCTCTATAATCTATATATGTGGGATGTTTTTTAGAATCCATGTCATAAAAATACGTCCTCGAGCGGAACACGAAACCGGGACTTTCAGAGTGCCGGGGTCGGGCTGCTCTCCCACTGATATACTACCGACCCCGGCGAGACGTATCTTTTATGACATGGCTAGAACTCCCACATATCTCGCTATTGGATCTATCCCAGAAAACCGGCCTCGTGCAGCGCAGTGATTAACGCGTTCGCTTCGTTTAATCCGGAGGCGAGGGTGATTTCAAACATTTTTGCGCCCGGTCATAAGAAAATATTCGCTAAATGTGATCTTTTATCTGAAGGTGGTCCCACCGATTTGGCGCAAAAGCGAGACATGTTATGTGGATGAGTCCGCCCATACAGGAAACAGTCAAACCGTGCTACCCGTGCAGTGCCTCACACCCGACAGGAACACATACGAACAGTGGGAATCGTCCACCCAGTCATACAAGTTGGGGCGCGTGAAGGAGAAGACTACCGGAAATAAAGCATGCAGTCGTTGTTGTAACATGGGTTTGGTTGTCCAGCCTTACATGAAGCCTTAACACATTCCTTTGAAAGTACCGGTCTAAAGCCCATGTCACACGACCGAAGTGATCTTATTCCGTATTCGCTCTGAGCGACCACGAAAGATCATAGAGAACTGCACCTGAGAGATGGTTGCTATGCCCTGGGTTGACTGTGGTTGACCTCAGGCGACACGCACTTTGACCCCTTCGCTGAGTAAAACCAGGCAATTCCACAACACAACTGAGTAAACCCGGCACTTCCACCACACGTAATCAGGACACGCCCTCCACAACAGTGATCAGAACACGGCACTCCACTTCACAGTGATCGAACACGCACCTCCACTACACCGTGATCTCAGCACGGCACAGAGTCGGTGTGTCGACAGCTCCCTGGCCGGTCGCTCGCGCACTCGAGGCCCGCTAAACCGGCGCACCCACACCGCTGCTACTGGTTGCCGCGCAGCTACTGATGCGCAGCGCAGCCCGTCAACGACCCGGACACCAAGTCTGCCTGCACCCGCGCGCCGGAACCGGGTTCCCGTTTTCACTACTCAACTGAATGTCATTATCCAACTATTCGCAGTTTTTTTTGCAACGAACTCTGACCTACTGCGAGCCGCTCATAAGCAGGGGCGAGAGATTATGCATTGCTATGTGATGAGAGACAGAGAGAGAGAGAGCGAGAGAGAGAGAGAGGAGAGAGAGAGAGGAAATAGATAGGAGCGAGGATAGAAGAGAGAGGAGAGTAGAGAGAGAGAGAGAGAGAGAGATTAGAGAGAGAGAGAGAGGAGAGAGATGAATGACAATGGAGATATCTGTGGTGAGGAGCACGTGGTTGCCATGGTAATCTGGCAGCCGGCCAAGAAATCACGTGGTGCTAGCAGCCAATCACTGTCAGCAAGTCCCTTATCACACGTCAAAACAACGGCTGGAAAAAATAAAACAAATGATACTCCTTGTTTTCGGACACGGGCATTAAGAAAATGATCATACCTCCAAGAATGAATATTGGCCTATATATTATATATATAGATATATATAATATATAGATATATTGCAGGGGCGTCGGAACGTTTCAAAGTTGGGGTGGCAAGCTCACACTCGCGACCCCCGGAGTAGGAGTATGGGTCCACATAGTCAATAACATATGGGTATTTTAGTATATAAGGAAAAAATACTGGAATACCAAGATGCGGGGGGATCTCAGTTTGTTGGGAAGACATTTTAAAATTTCTATCGAAACATTTTTGCCCTTCAAAAAAGAAAAGCCCCGCTGGAATTTTGTGAAATTATCCTTTTTTAAACACGATTTTAACGTGTTTCATTTAAGATTTATATGACTAAAGTAACTGTTTTGGAGAACTAGAAAAGTTCTCCAACCTCTAGCAAATATTTGCTAGAATATTGGCACATATTTGCCAATCATAGTTATTGTAACGGGCCAGTGTCGTTCTGGCCCATTGTTATGCACCCGGGCAAGGAACTACATCTGATCCCCCAAACTTTATGCCATAGTGACAGTGAATGCAAGTTAGGGAGGAATCATCCCCGCAGGGAAAATTTTCGAAAATTTATCTTTTTTAATCGATTCCTATCTAACTGGTTTGTGAACCCACTAATTCTTGGGAATTCATTAATTCTTTAGTGTGGTGAGAGCTAGTTTGGCTGAATGGTGATCCTGGAAATTAAACGCTAAATTAATCTATAATCATTCATAACATGCTGATCGAATAATAACCTTCACATCCACCAATAATGCATCAGTAAAATTAATATGATTATGGAATCTTTATTATTATAGAAGGTGACAATTGCGCCGATAGCGCCCTTAAATTTGACGCCTCTGCAGCACGCCTTTGCCCGACCCTTATGTATTTTCACTTCATTCACTTTATGGTGCATTGTTACGACTGTTGCATTTTGGAAATTTACAAAATTTGGCCAAAAATTTTAATGAATAATTTACATCTGTAAAGAAGCATGGGGTTGTTTTTGATTTCTGCTAACTTCATAAACTACTTCCATAGCTGTCATTTCGAAACGGTACATCAATTCCCTTTGAATTAAACCTTTTTTAAATATGGTTTCACGTGTTTTCAGATGAATTGTAGATGCAAAAATCAATTTGCCTTCCCTTTCCTAAAAACTGAAGGTCCATCTGATATTTGATCTTCTATGCATTTGAAATATGATCATTTACGATTTTATAGGACGATTATATAGAACCTACCTCGTGTCCTTCCTCTCTTTTTTTTTTTTTCTTCCTTCCCTTCTCTCTTCCTTCTTGTTTTCGTCTTTTATATTCTCATTTCTCGTAGTTTCAATTGTGTCTTGCAAGACTTTTTCTTGCCCTCCCCTTGCCCCCCCCTCGGCCAAAAGTTGGGAGGGGGCATTGCCCCCCTGCCCCCCCCGTTCCGCCCCAGTGTTATCTGTATGTATGTAATATGTTATATTAGTATCTTTATTCCCCCCCCCTTCTCTATCAATAGTTTTCCAACACGGTGGTAGATTGGAGAACATAATGTTACAACTTAACACTAATAACTAATTAAACATTCTGGAACAGAATAATCAAATTGAAATAAGATAAAACCAGTGAATCTCCTAGTATTATGCTCACCAATCTTTCATACTTTTCTCCAAACTTTCTCTAAACTTATTCAATTTGACCTGTTCCCATTTATAATAAAAATTTCCATCCAAATTGTTCCACCCCCTTCCGTTTCTGTTTAAAAATGCAAACTTGCCTACGTCCTTTTTACAATCTTAACTTTTCACATTTCACTCTATTTCCATGCTATGTTTCTGTACATTGTAACGTGTTTTCGTCTTTAACTAATCTTACTATTTTATTTCTCCTCCCACCCCACTTAACCTTGGCAAGCTCTTTAAAATTACAGAGTCCACCCATTTTTTTCTTCTTTCTTCCAACGTTTTTCCCAACGCAACTCTTTGACATACGATACGAATTCCCTGAAGGTCTTTCCCACACGCGCTTGCGTCACCATTTCTACTAATATCTACCTTTCCATTCCTTACTCTTGCCGTCACTCAAAGCTATCTCCTTGCTGCCAGTCTCTGTAAACCTGTTCAATTTCCTAATTTTGCCCGAGCTTATATGGTCCCAAACAGACCCCGGTGTCTATTACCGAGTAATTCCTTTTCCTCACTCGTCTTTCATCCCATAAAAGATATATAAATATAATATATAATATATATATATATATATATATATATATAATTATATATAATATTTTTCTATATATTATATATATGTTTCAAGAAATTTATAGTTCCGGATTCTTCATGTGTAATAGTTAATGCATATATTTTATTGAATATACTTATCAACGTTTTGATACGAATTGCGTCGTTCGTTTTCAAGTTGAGAATTACGGATTGAAATAGTGTCCAGCTGAGCGATAGTCTCGCAGAACTAAGAATGAAGTAACAAAACAAACTCATATATAATAGAAAAAAAACAATCCTAAATAATGGAACCATTAAAAAACTTCCACCAGGCGGTTAGTCTAACCTCTTGCTGCATACTGAACTATGAATCGTCATTCAAAGTCTTCGTAATTGTCTCTTAACCTTGATTGCGTAGAACGACCGCATCATTTAAATGGCCGCTTCCATCCTCTTCCTGTTCTAGTCCTGCTCACGGCCTAATCGATTATTGGAGTTTGTTAACTAATCTCCCCTATGTCTCCCTCTGGCCTCTCGCCACTCTCCTTGTCCTTTCCCTCTGCCTCCCACCACGGTCTTCCTCTGGCCTCCCACTCTCCTTGTTTTCTCTCTCTCCTGCCTCTTGACGGCGATTACACGTCCATCATTTCTAAACATCCGATATCAGCTCTCATGTTGATCGCTTGCTTCAGTTCGTAACTTTAAAATGAACGATGCAATTCGTATCATCACATTCAATAAAATATTCATTGTTATACACACACACCATATATATATATATATTATCATAGTATAAATATATATATATATATATATATATATAATATATATATATATATATATATATATATAGATGAATATATATATATAGTATATTAATATACATAAGAATATTATAGATAGATATATAGACATATATATAGATATACACATATATATATATATATATCTTATATATATATATAAATCAATATATATCCTATGATATATATATATATATTATTATATATATTAACCGTATAGGCTATATACAAGGGCGTCGAACCTTGAAGTTGTGGGAGGGTTGGGGGCAAAGCTCAACAATTTGTAACCCTCGGGGTCCTGCGGAGGAGGAAGTATGGGGTGCCCACAGATTTACTGGAGAATATAATTTTTTGGTTAGTGTTTGTTTGTTTTTTTTTCCTACACAAACGTCATCCTGATACAACTGGCCATAATTTTTGAAAGTCAACGGCCATCTGAATCGATATGACAAGGTGTATGATTTTATTGACCACTGTTATCAAGGTGTAAAAAGTAACTTTTCGTGATGGAACGACCGAATTCAAGAAATACGAGGGGAGACCAAGAAATTGGGAACTGAACCAATAGTGGGAATGAGATGTGCCAAGTACTGTACCATTGCCGAAGAATTGAATGTTTTGTTTTATGAGTGTGGATTAGGAGTGAAGTCCATGACATAGCAATACAATTCTGTTCAAAAATGTTCGCCATGGTGCATATAGCGTGTGTAATATAAGTTACTCTGCACAGTACAAGTGTATTCAAAGTGTACCAGGCTTCAGTGGAGGCTGTTGAAAGTGCAGGGAAGGAGAAGATAAGAAGAAAAGGGAGCATGTATTGAGGGAAAGAAAAACGTTAACAGGGGAAAAAGCGAGAATATCCTAAATTATTATGAATGAGGAGAAAACGAATGGAAACAATTGAAGAAAGGGAATATTCCAAACAAAGTACATTTGAATGTTTGAGAAGTATGAATAACGAATAGAGCAGACGCGGAAGAATATAAAACGCAGAGGAAAACTCAATCGAATTTTATTCGAGAAGAAAAAATGAAAGACAGAAAAATAAAGTCAGCAAATTTGGTGAAGTCGAATGGAAATCTGTTAGATCTAAAGGGAAAGTAAACCCATACCAAAAGAGTATTGACTGCTGGGAAGCCTCGATTGTTCGTGGAACAAGCGTCGGCAGGGATCCATTGGTATAGGTGGATTGTGGACCAGGAACTGGTGTCATCAGAATGAGAGAGTGGTGGTATGAAAATGAAGAAAGCGGAAGTCGATGGACAAGGCATTATTCCTGATCGTAGAGGAACTGATTTTGAACGAGATGATACCAAGAGTATGGACAAGAATATGACAAAACAAAAGGAATGAAATGAATTGATTGAAGCTGCGAAAAAGAAGTCGGACAAAGCGAGTTGCGTTAGTGGGATTCTCTACAAAAATATTGAACATAGAGAGCTTATTTGATGAGAGTCAACGCTGCGACTGAGCGATTGTGCTCAGGGAGAAAGAGTTGTGTGCATTGAGGTCTAACTGTTTTGGGTAGCACTGAAGAACATTGAAGGCTGACGGGATCCCGTTAACAGATTGGGAGCAGAGCAACGTGGGTAAGCTGATGGGAAGAGGGAGTCCGCCAGAAGATGAGCAAAAGAGGCTAGCCTGTAAATGACTAAATAACGATATTGCAATTATTCCGAATAGAGTAGGCCTAGCCGAAATGATATGGAAAGGGGCGACAAAATCGCAACACAGTATAATTGAGATAAGGATTAAAACAATCATTAAAATAACATTAAAGTTAATTGCAGAAATATATGCAATAAACTCGACGAATTAAGAACATATAGACCGATAAATCCCGAATATTTCGTACTTTTGGAAACCTAGCTGCTATGGCTACACCGCAAGAGATAGGGGTAGGGGGTTACAGCCTTATTTCCGAAGAGGAACAGAACCAGACATGGGGTGGTATATTGCTGGGATTAAAAATGAGTTGAACATGGGAAGAATCCTTGTGTATCGCAGTAAGTTCAGGGATTAGAAATTAAGTTCGAACAGAAATGTTTATATAATTTCGGGATATGGCCACCAAATCTAATCGATATTCCTTGTCCAAGATTAGGGAAAGAGTGGTTTGAAAGTGCTAATAAAAGTAATTTATAGTTTGCCTGTATACTTGATTTACCAGAATAAATTGGGAAGAAGGGACGAGGAAGACACGAATATAAGGCAAGACTTGTTTTTGTATGAATTGAGTGAAGGATTTTTGCAAACGGTTACGGAGAGGTACTAGATTACTAGACATGTCAGTAAATCCTTTGCGTTATCCTGTCAGACGCACCGAAAGTGGTTAAGAACTTCGTGGGACGTTGTATCAGTGACCATAAGATTCCAACAGTAGAATTAAGTGGTCAATAGAGTTAAAGATAAAATAAAGGTACAAAGAAGTCTGGTTCTATAAAAAGGCGGATACCACAAAGTTAAGGTTACATTTAAATTATATTGGGGAATTAACTGATTGAGGGGAGTTTGATATAGACAAAAAATGGGACAACTTTCAAAACATATGTTAACGCTATTAGAGACGTTTGTTCCTATAAATTATATCTGAAAGTGCCATAATCCACTCTATTATAATATCATTAGAAAATTGAAAAAGGACAGCAAGAAAGTTTCATAATAGGAACGAAGGTAGAGGGAGATATGAAATGAGAAGAATTCAGATCAGATCGTAATAAAAAAAGAAAAGTGCAAAAGATAAGTTTCTACGGGGATTGTTTGATGATCAGGACCTAATAACTTGGAATAATAGGACAGTACATAATAATCCTACAGAGTAATAACGATAGCCAACTCTTATTAACAAAAGGAGTGGAGTTCATAATCGATAAGAAAAAGGCATACGCCATTAAATAATTATTAATGGTGAAGTTTTTCAAAAACAGACTTCGATGGGGATAACGAAGTCGAGAATGATCAAATTCATCAATTGGGAGTAGAGGAAAATAAAATAAAATTCATGAAACAGCAATCCCAGAGAATATTTATAACTGAATAGAAATAAAGCCTCCCGGTCACGATGGGATTAATAACAATTCATCAGTTGCGGGAAACATATTTTACCGGATTTAATGTTAATTTTTTCAAAATTCAATAGGTTTCAGGAACTGTGTCCCGAGGACGGAAAAATCACCGATCACTCAATTACATAAGGTAGAGAAAACAAATTTTGGTTTATTACAGACCAGTTAGCCTCACCTCTCCCAATATGCAAAATTATGGAAAGTTTAATTGAATACAGAAAGGGTCAAATTAATTGTTGATAATAATGGGGGAATATTGATGGACAACATGTTTTTTCGGTAAGGGTTACTCATGTTAACCCACTGCAAGGATTCACGCAGGAAAACTGTCTGATACTTTAGACAAGGGGGTACATACTACCTTCTTTTGGATTTGAAAAAGCTTTTGACAAAGTACCGATCATAAACTTCTGTTTCAAATTGAAACAACCAAACATGAGATATACAGATGTGGAGTCCTTCTTAAAGGTAGATCACTAAAAAGTAAAAGTAGGGTGATAAAATTTCTGATATGGTAAAGTTACTTCTGGGTACCACAAGAGTGTATTGGACCCCTTCTATTCCATATTTTATAAACGCTCTTGCAAATCGGAATTCAATAAGATTCGTCTATTTGCTGATGACTGTGTGGTATATAGCACCATTAGAGTGATAGGGGAGTGAAATCAGTTACAAGGAGATTTGGACAGAATTTGATGAATTGGTTTACAATAAATTTTAATGGGACTAAATGTTTGAAAATGTAAAGTGGTGCATTTCTCTACGCAGTAAAAAGAAAAAAGTAAATAAGTTCTAAAAGGGGAGTTCCCCTTTGAGGAGTAAAGCGTATAATATTTTGACTTTACATAAAAAAAAACTTGGGGGTGGGGGAACATTTAAAAAAATTCTCAAAAAGGGATACGATCCAAAAATTTTCTTTATGGGGCATTTAAGGGGGACAGGGGATAAAAATAAAAGAAAAGGCTCTGAGTCTATTGGGCCCAATCTTAGTACTAGTTCGTCTGGGATCGCAGAAGTTGGACTATAAGCGGGGAAACTCAAAGGGTTCTGCAAAAAGGTATTGGGGAGAGAAAAGCGCTGGAAATTTATCGGAACAAGGTTGGTTTAAAGTTTTAAAAGCCCCAGAAAAATGATTGAGGAAAGGGGAGGGAAAAAATTTGGCGAAACGAAGACAAATAGAAAGATGTGCATTTTTTTAATCAAAAAGATTAAAAGGATGAAAATTAACAATAAATTGGGAAAGGGTAAAAGAAGTACAGGGGAGGGGTGAATGGAATGGAAAAAGGGATAGAAAGTGGGTAAATTGGATTTATACAAAAAACGACGCGGGAATGGAAAAGAATTGGAAAAGATACAGAAAATAAAAGAAGATTTGGGTTTAAGAAAAGGCTAAAAAAAAATGAAATATAATTATATCGAGTATGTTTACGTATTTCATTAGGTATATACCATTCACCTGTTTTAAAAGAAAAATCTGTAATGAAAAATAATATGTAATATATTTTAATTTTTTTTTCAGGGCCAAAAAGAAAACCAAAACTGGAAATACCAAAACGGGGGGGGGGGGGGGGGGGGGGGGGGGGGGGGGGGGGGGCGATCTCAGTTTGGAAAAAAAATCCATATAAAAACCAGTTTTCAAAGGCCTTAACGCGAACCCCGCACCCCCGTGGGGCAAGGGGGAAAGGACTACTTCTGGCACGCGGAAATTTTTTTAAAATTTCCCATTTCAACCATTTAAAGTGTTTCAGATGAATTTAGATACAACAAAAATTTTTTTGAAGAACCCAAAGGGGCCCAACTGATTTTGCCAATAAAGTTATTGTATCGCAGGGGCGTTCGGCTCTTTTAGCCCACGGGGAAGGACTCAATTGTGACCCCAAAAAAAGAATCCAAGTGCAAATGTGCAATGAGGGGGGATCACCCCCCCGGACAGTTTTTTGAAAAGTTCTCTTTTTAAATACACTCTACGGGGGGGGGAAATACCGAAAATTTCTGGATTTCATGAAACCTTTTTTGTGGTAAGGAAATTTTTTTTGGGGTTTTTGCCCCCTTTTAAAGGGGAAAAAAACCCTTTCC
>OU015465.1:27860519-27918019 GCA_907164805.1 Brachyptera putata
TCAAATTTAAAAAACTGCTTTTATTTGCGAATCAATTTTTTAATTGCTCATCAATTTTAAATAACTGTCTTTCTATCATTCACATGTGTGGGCTACATCCTCAGTGTATAGAGTTGTATGCAATTACTTTAAAGATAAAAATTTATTCTTGATTTTATATGATTTCAAAAAACACCAAAAATATCACTAGAAAACTACAAATTCAAAAAATATTCCCTGCGGGGCTGTTGAGCTCTCACCCCCACCTCCCCCTAATAAAATGTAGAGGGAATAATTTTGACCACGCACGTCGTTGGCGTTATCTCTCGGATTTTCCTTTTCGGAATATGGTCATCCCAAGTTTCCTATAAAGAATAACCATAGGTCTATCAATGTGATCACTGTTTATGTAAAAAATGTATTGGGAGCTTTAATTTATTCCTTTGAATAATCACTACATTTTTTGTTTTCTCTTTCATGTACAGGCAGAAACTCATTTATTCATATGGATCAATCAAGTGTAACACTACCGGCTCCCGTTATGTTGTAATTACCCCTTACCATATTATTAAGAATTAGTAGCATAATCGTGTCATAATAAACGCCTATCACTAATTTTTTTTTTTTTTTCCTTATTGTATAGTTATAAAATACCTGCTGTTATGGAAGGAAGTGTACATTGCCTGAGAGACATATCAACATTCGTGTGTTTGGTTCACTCTCAATACCAATGCTGGTAATGTTCGGATATATTGTCACGGCCATGCCTAACCTAGCGGTCACCCCACTTATTAGAACAACGACAACGACCTCAAGTGATAACTGTCACTCAGCATAATACAGCTGCGCGACACCTTATCAGAGTGACCAATACGTGTACTAGAGTAATCACACCTGAGAGGCATCTTACCTATACTCACTCTCACTTCCGCCCAGAACATCCGACGAACTACATCTAATGTAATAAGTGTGCCACGTGTGTGTGTGAAGATGAGGACCGCCTTCGAGATCTACAATCAATAACTCGGGCGCACGTCTTGTATGGAGCAGATCAACCGCTCGATGAGTATAATGTTGAATAACTATTTTTACTAATTATTATTTTGGAAGGGTTATTTGGTTAGCAGACATTACTATGGTTGAACGACAGATACGGTATACGTGTCAACACCAGTATCTTCTTGCTACGCAAATGCTTGCTCAGCATTTGTACCATCTTCGTTCACCAATAAATCAATGTTAGTTATTCCAACGACTGTGTCTAATTCCATCAGATAGTATCCCCGACAATAGTCAATCTAGGATGACCACCTTCCCTTTCGCATGCCAAGCGATACCTAATCCAAGCTCCCACAAGTATGAGCTACATTTCCCACTTCACTGATTATAAGTAGGTATTACAAGTTAACCTATAATAATTTAGAAACCACTTATCTTCGTGACAATTGGTGGAGGTGCTGAGCACTAGATTTGACAATTAGTCGAGGTGCTGAGGGCAGTTTTGACATTCGGCGGAAATGAGTAAATCCCAACGCAAAAGTCATTTTTTTTTTTTTCCTATGCAAGTTTTTTTTTGGGGAAGTGTGGTAGTTTAATAAATAAGTGCTTGCTCTAGCATGATAAATCAAATGCGATACATGTATACACAGGTCAGAGTTTTATCAAATGTCACGTAGAAATATTACGGTAGACTTATATTTGAGGAACAATAATGGCGTCGTACAGGGCACAGCTACACTACAGACCAGTAACCTACACGGTCGGTCAGTTGGTCAAAATATACACCCCAACACGAAAAGTATGAAGTCGGAGAAACTAATAATGAGATGGCAGGGGCCGTTCAAGATAACAAAACGCATTTCGGACCTTAACTACCTAGTTATGTTGAAGAAAGGTAAAGGTGTCAAGCTAGTAGAAGATGTAATCAATGTCAAGAGGATAAAACCATACTACAGCCCGAAAACATGCCCCATTCGATGCTCGACAGAACCCGATGCAAACTCAGTCGATCCGACAGACAATTAATACAACGTGCTAAAAGTGACGACAAAGCATGCACGGTAGCGTATAATATAAATACAGCTTACTAGAATGTATACAGTAAAATAGTTTTAAGTTTATTAGATGCGTTAAACATGACGTTAATATTTAGAAAGTAATGGATTTAGTAGGGATTTAGAATTGTGTAGAATAATATAGCATGTAAAAGTTGAACAGCGTCGTCCACGCAAACAGCGCAAAACGACATAGTGTATGACGAGATCATAGGAATGAGCGTGATAAGACAGGAAACAGCGACAAGACCGAGCAAAGTGCAGTTACACGATTACACGTGCAGCAAAACCTATAACACACGACGGAGGTTCCGCATTGTCACCGAGTGAGGGTTCAGAATAGACAGATAATTAAAAGATGAGCTTGCAGTAAACTTATGCCTTGGAAGTTTCCAGGAACACTTCTCAACAACGTTATCAAAACCATACTATACAATGCATGATGTAAATTATATTATTGTCATCTTTCTCTGCCAACAAACAGTTAGGGCGGGGCGATTAATTTTTTTTGTGTGTTTGTTTTGTTTTATTGATTTCATTATCATTTAGGAAGTTCGGATCAATAGACATCAGACGTCATGAGATTGAACACCGCAGTAACGAGTTAAATAAGGCGGGAAAACGTAATTTAATTATTTCAGTTTTGTGGCAAATAGTAATGAGCGGGATAGTCAGAATTCAATAAGCGTATAAATTTGGTTAAATTATAAGTTTTTCAACAATGGATTATAACAAGAGAACACGTGATACTTAGAAGTAATACACAGAAAACGTTCTCACGGCAAGCGAGAGAAGTCGCGTAGACGATCTAGAGAATGTCAGCATTCTGTCTCATATTGCACGCTCAGCTATATAGTTGCTCACCATAGCTAGAATCTCGTAATGCAGGACAACGCCATAATTGACTAACATGTAATAGCATGAAACATGTACATAAAATAGCATAGGAAAAGCATACATAGATACTAGACACACTTTAGGGTCGGACAAGCCTTTAATTTTTAAAGGAACATGAGGTTCGATGATTAAAACCAAGACAAATCAGTTCATTGACGAAAAGAAGGGCAATGAGGAAATAACTGCTTACACATGATTGAGATAAATATATGACAGTCGAAACAAGAATAGCAGGGATATAGATCGAAGTCAACACAAACATACGAGGAAACCATAGGTAGGGACAGTTTCACACATGAACAGAATTCAATCTTATTCACCCACAACGCTCAAATGAAGGATATAACGCCCCATATATAGGGACATGTACCAGATACGAAACTCATAATTGGTTACTATACTAAAGCTAATATATACAGCAGTCTAGTACACACCAGAGTAGATATACCTAAGTCCTAGGTTCGATTACGGTTCACACCACATTACAATAACCATAGGACGAATAAACACAACATCAACACGAGTTTGGATAAAACTGTAGTTTTAACACCACGAATGCATGGTTGAATATACAATCAAGACCTATTGCGATATTCACAGGCTGAAAGGGGACAACTTCTTAGAATTACTTGACCGAATTAACATTGTCAATCATCTCAGTTTTCAAGCGGAATAATCTTCGAGATCTCCTAAAATAATTAAGTGCGGCCTGTATGCGAAGGTCTGCGAACTTGAATTCTGAAACGATACTTTGATTTAGTTCACATAGGAGAAGTAAGCTAACAAGGGTTTAAGGTACCCGGAACATCCAGCCGAAGACACGCCATACCATCAGCGGCTAGAACACTACATTATCACTTCCAAATACGGAAACAAACTTCGGATAGACAGAAATATTGAGAACTAAATATACCTGATTCCAATATACGTACAAACATACAAGATTAAGTACATGACACAATAGTTATATCCAAGTAGTTGTGTACGGCAAAGGGGGAGATTTATGACACACAAGCAAGTCGCTTATCTCATTATTTACACTGACTTCGATTAATAATACACCATAACAAGCATAACAAAAATATTATTAATTCAATTAGGTTTGCTGTCATGTTAAAATATCAAATACGCTACGGAAACACATTGTGTAGAGAGTAAGTTAGTTCTATGAAGGTGCAAATACGCTCCAAGAACGATACTCTTATTTTTTGTAAGTTTATCTCGGATTTCACTGACGAGCACGGTATAATGCAACAGTGTAATCACACATCCTTTCCTTCTCGTCCACCACCCAGACACAAGAACGAACATGTAAATATCTCTAAGCTAACTATGTACCGTATACATCCTACGATATTTATGTATGTATTTTATTTTTAATTCTATAGTCATAAATACAAATGGATATAGTGGGAAATTTTCTTGTATTCATACAAATGTATCTTGAATTAATTTCAAGTTCATACGAATATCTAACATGAAAAATATATATAAATAAAAACAAAAAACAACATGAATAAACGTTTGTCATCATTATGCTCTATCTCAACGTACACCTCACGATACAGAAAATCTTGGATTGAAATCCTGGTAACAAATAATTTGTGTCATTGTTGAAGTTATCAACCACGTGTCATGCATAACATTGTCATGAAAATAGCTTTAAAGGGACAAATAAGAGATACAGCAGTTACTACAATTATTATGGAGGTGATACAGTTGAAACGTGAGATAATGTTATAACACCCATGACTACAAAAAAAAAAACAGAAAAAAAAGATCATAATTCAGAATGTATAATAATTATAATTTCATGAAGTTTCTCTCATGCAAAGAAATTGATTGTTGTTTTCAAAGTTATAGAAATGTATGTCGTACCGACGAGTGGAGCACTTGTTCAGGCAACCACACACGTCACACAGGGTGACGGCGACTGCGCGCGCTATATTCGGGGTACATAATACACTCCCGAATATCCAAACCCATGTACGGCAAACGGAGTAAAGCAAGCCAACGTCATCGGATGAGTTTCCCGGCCATTGCACAAAGCACATGATCTTCTCGCACAGACTGTACTTCCACGGGAGTGCAACGAGAGACTTTCTGCAACGTCGTCAACTCGTTGATAACAGGCACACTTCTTCCATCCACACATGCATACTCCAGCCTACATAACAGTGCACAGCTGACACCAAGGGCAAGGAATGAAAAGCTAAGTTTTCCAACATTTCAGAATAATTGTTTCTGATCAGTGAAAACGATAAAGTATTGGCATATTCAATGTTTTTCTTTCTATTGATTTTCAAAGTTTGTTTTCTATTTAGTTCAAGACTTTAGCTTGCCAATTTTTTTTTTCTGACTGTTCAAAGTTACGACATGATGAATGGAAACATTAATATTTGTTCATTCAATTTTAAACGTTTTGATCCTACAGGGTATCACTCAGTCACTGAATGTAGAAACCAAACTCACGAATGACTTTCTATAATTTTTGTTTAACTTTTAGCCATAGCATTCAAAGAGCTGATATACTTTTTGTATTGTATTTAAATCATAATCTTTGCAGCTCTCTCAATTAATTTGTTTAGTATTCATATATATATTTTTACTTGAATTTTATATTACTTTTTGTTTCTACGTTACAACAACATTCAAATGAGAATGTGAATAACAATTATGGATTAGTATATAAGATCAGTCTCTTCAAGACATAATGATCAGAATGAATAGGTAACCATGTGCAAATACCACAACTGACAGATGAATGATTTCAATAAGGCAAAGTTACCAGAAAAACATTCGAAAATGTTTTCTTACACATGTTCCATCTCAGCATCCTGTCACAGTTGCATAACATGCTCATATTTACGCACTCATTACTGATACAATAATGATACTTATCATTGTTTATATTCTTAGATTACCATTCATACCATGGATACCATGTATTCCATTTCACTATAACAAATTTGGGAATTATTATAGTCTCATATAAGATACGTCAATATGACAATTAGAGAATACATAAGCCTTCAGCAGGGAGTATTGCAAGACAAATACTTCCATTCCAAGCTACTTATAGAGAATAACAAAGGGAATTTCATACTTATATACTAGCTATAAGAGCCGCAAGTCAATCACCATACTGATCACTTCTGTAATTTTTTCAGTTCCACTGGAACCAACGGAAACCGGACGAGTGCCGACCGCTTCACACGGATATTCGACGGTCAGCCCGCTGACAGCCAAATACCGTGGGGGGACGTTGACAGTCGACGAGAACAACACGATTCAACTAACGACACCACACGAACACCGGATCGAAACTGACTCGTCCACACTTCAGGATAACTACTTCGTTTCCTTCACTCGTGTTCAAGTGTCCACATATAAAAGTGTTGACTTAATAAAAGTCACTTCTATCAGTGTCACGTGATTATAGTGTTTGTTAGTGAATCGTGTAAACGATTATAAATTTCAGATGATAATTCAAAGACAGAAAAACCTGAACTTGCCAAAGGCTCATATATATATGTATATATATATTTTTTTTTTCAATAACATGATTATTGGGTAGAAAATATTAGGTTATCAGAGTACATGTAAAACAATCTTCAATTGATAATAATATATGCCAGGCACAACGTTGTCATGATAATGACTAGTGATTAACAGACAACTGTCATAATGTCTCAATGTCTAACCACAAGACAAGGTATTAAATATTTGAAATGACTTGCTAGTCATTCAGTAGCAGACTATCAGTAGCTTCAACATAAGGGAATTTCACTTGTTTAACCAATAATCACATACTAGTGTTTGATTTTATTGTTTTATTTTATTTTTCAATACCATCGATCTAGATCGTACTGCATACAAGCCGTACTCTGAGTTATTGATTCACATCAAGAAGACGAGAAGGCGATTCACAAGCCGAAGACGACATCGCTCTCAGAGGAATTTATTAACATAACAGGAGAGGACGTCGACGTCAACCGATAGACACCGGAACGTCAGAAGACAACCGGGGGAGATAAATTTCAAGCCAAAACAAACTGTCCGAAATTTTCTCGTAACAAACAGCAAAACCAAGGAAGGCGATCTACGAGCCGAACACGACATAACTCTCAAGAAGAGGAGGACCGATACAGATTTCGGGACGAAATCAAAAGGAGAGAGGGTGCTGTCACGGCCATGCCTAACCTAGCGGTCACCCCACTTATTAGAACAACGACAACGACCTCAAGTGATAACTGTCACTCAGCATAATACAGCTGCGCGACACCTTATCAGAGTGACCAATACGTGTACTAGAGTAATCACGCCTGAGAGGCATCTTACCTATACTCAGTCTCACTTCCGCCCAGAACATCCGACGAACTACATCTAATGTAATAAGTGTGCCACGTGTGTGTGTGAAGATGAGGACCGCCTTCGAGATCTACAATCAATAACTCGGGCGCACGTCTTGTATGGAGCAGATCAACCGCTCGATGAGTATAATGTTGAATAACTATTTTTACTAATTATTATTTTGGAAGGGTTATTTGGTTAGCAGACATTACTATGGTTGAACGACAGATACGGTATACGTGTCAACACCAGTATCTTCTTGCTACGCAAATGCTTGCTCAGCATTTGTACCATCTTCGTTCACCAATAAATCAATGTTAGTTATTCCAACGACTGTGTCTAATTCCATCAGATAGTATCCCCGACAATAGTCAATCTAGGATGACCACCTTCCCTTTCGCATGCCAAGCGATACCTAATCCAAGCTCCCACAAGTATGAGCTACATTTCCCACTTCACTGATTATAAGTAGGTATTACAAGTTAACCTATAATAATTTAGAAACCACTTATCTTCGTGACAATATCACAGAAACGGTTTTTACTTATAATGTGTTCCGGACTTTTGGAAACTAAAATACTTTTATCTGCGGCGGAAAAGTGTGATCACAGACTTCGCAGTCCTGGTGTTGAACTTAGGGCCTACTTGGTTTTGAATATTTATAATGGGGTGGTAAGATCGCCCTTGGTGTGCCCCATCCAAACGATCCTATCTTTCATCCTTAGCCTTAATTGGAGAACAATGATTTTGTATCAAGTTTCGATATTATTAAAAAAAATGAAAAATAATAATAAACGGACTTCAAAAAAAAAAAGTGAATTTTTGTATATATAGGCCCATAGATAGACATAATATAGGTTCTCGTGTTTGATTTTCTGTATATATCCCTTGCCGTCCCGAAAAACACAAAAGCTCCCCCGCAACAAAATCTCTGAATTCAACACTGGACAGAACGATGCTAGCGCGCGGAGTGTAGTGAATTATTCCTGTGGTAGGCCAGTTGCAATGATTTTGAAAATAATTTTTCACATCCTCTTTGATTCACATAATAATTATCCAAGTTTTGCTTTTTCTTCGAAATAATTCATTTCATTGAATATTATAGTTCCATCACGAATAGACGAGACGACGCTATCTGTATTATTATCGAGTGTTTTAACCATGTTATCCAGGCAAAAGCAAAGTAATTCTTTAGATTCCCAATAGATACGGAATTGTGAGTACAGCAGGGCTAGGCCAATTTAAATATCTGTTCATTGGTACATATGCTACTATTGTGTAATAAATTACACTGTGTGTAAGTAATTACAAATATAATGTTTACATCATTTCGGTGTTATACGCATTGGACATTGATGGTAAAGCAGATATCTATCTCCCCCTCAAAGGATCCGAACACCTTGACGTGGTGTGGGGGCTTGCGTGGCTCAATGATCTCTAGAGCTATCGTCGGGAGCAATTTACTTGCTCCCAGCAGGGTCACCCATGGCGATTAGGTCTGGAGTGAGGGTCTAGACGAAGTTTGGACCGTCGGTCGAGTGGGTTCGTTTTGGTGACCGAAGTTTGTGGATGGAGTGCTGCGCATTAGTTTTATTCTTCTTACTTCCTTACTTTCTTACTTTACTTTCCTTATCTTTTACTCTCTTTCCTCTACCTTCTCTCATTTTTATCTATCTTACCAGCTCCATTCACTCACTCAAATCGCCCACGACTGTTAACAACATCAGCTATGGATAGGACATGCTTATATTTATCTACTCTATGACCTTCATTGTATTTGGGCTCGTGAATGAATTGCGTTGATTGTAATAACTTGATGAGACGATTTGTATGACAATAACAATTCTGACTATTTTGTGAAAAGACTAATTGCGTTTATAAGCGTCCGGACATAAAATTGGCACTTTCCAATTCGCCACTTGTTGAATGGGAAATCATTAACTGGCTCCGCTTGATGCTACTAGCATGAAGTGGACCCGGTTTTGTTTACAAGGCCCTATGTGGTAGTACCAACATGGGTTAGTTGAGTCCCTTACTATATTGTAAGCCAAGTAAATGTGATTGGTTGTCCCCAAACTCATGTATAACACCACTTGTCAAAACCTCCCTCCCAAAAGAAATAATAATACACACGGATTTGAATCTGTTGACCCCAAGAAAAGACAGAGGTCTCTTTTTGAAAACATCATCACTCTTGAGGATGTTGTTGGATGCTCTCCAACACCTCCCAAGTTTTTAATTATCACACGGAATGAAGAAGGAAAAAATTTCACAAATGTATCTCCATTTGTAATAAGGAAAGCCATCGATAATGTGTCAAAAGACGTTAAAAATATACAAAAACAACGTGATGGAACTTTACTCATCGAAACACAAAACTCGAAACAAACAGAGAAATTTATGAATTGTACACAACTGATAAACTTATTCCCGGTTAAAGTAACACCACACCTGTTTCTTAACAGCTCGAAGGGAGTGGTGTCATGTTTCGATCTATTGAATAGCAAAATTGAAGAAATAAAAGAGGAACTTGCTGATCAAAATGTAACCGACGTTTACAGAATTAGTAGACGATCAAACGGTAAAATTGAAGATACTGCCACTCTTATATTAACATTCGGAACGCCAAATCTGCCACAAAAAATTATTGCTGGGTTTCATGTACTCAATGTGAGACCATATATCCCAAATCCAATGCGCTGCTTTACTTGCCAACGATTTGGACATACTAGAAATTTCTGTAAGAACACCGCTATTTGTAATCAATGTGCTTCAATGAAACATGAGCCGAATGCGTGCACAACAGCAACCTGTTGTGTCAATTGCAAAGGTCCTCATGAAGCGTCATCTAGGACCTGCCCACGTTGGGTAGAGGAGAAGAAGGTATTGGAGATAAGTGTTACAGAAAAATTGAAACCCAGGGACGCTTGGAAACGGCTGAAAGAACTAACTCCGCCCAAGCTACCCTTTTCCTTCGCGTCTATTGCTGGTTCTAATTTAAATAATGAAAAAACTACAGATGCCATGTCTGCATTGGAGAAAGAAAATATTGACTTAAAAGATAAAGTATCAAAAATGAGTGCAGCACAAGAGCTCACAAATAATCAATTAACAGAACTTACTAAAATTATAAATGAACTCAGATGTGAGATCAAATCTTTACGCGAAACCGCTGATAAAAATACTCCAGTTGCTTCAGCACTGGTTCATAAACAGATCGAAAAAACCAAAACAAATTTTATGAGGCTGGAGAAGTCACCAGCCGAAACATCTGAGAGGTCAGTGACCTCAAAAGATAACAAACCGAGGAATGGTAACCTCAAAATCAACCGCCCTGCCCTTCCGGAAGGAGCTCAACCACTGAACGACTATCAGGGAGAGCTGTCCGATGAGAGCGCAGAAAATGAATACCTCAGGAAAAATTTCAAAAAGAAGGGAAAACATCCACCCATTTGAACGGTATTATTATACAATTCAACAAGACTTTTGAATTCTAATTTCAAGGGTACTTATAAATATCACTTTTTCTATTATCTTATTTCAAAATGGCCATGTTACAATGGAATTGTAATGGATACAATAGACAGAAAGAAGAGATAAAGCTTTTAGTATCCACTTTCGAACCCATGTGTTTCTTCTTTCAAGAAACACATTTCAAATCAACAGATTCACCATCATTACGTAATTATACTTTTCATCGCTTCGATGATTTAACTGGGAATAAAGCAAGTGGTGGAGTAGCTATAGCTGTTTCAGACAGCGTTCAATCAAGTCCACTGCAACTTATAACACCATTACAGGCAGTGGCAATAAGTGTTACTGTACCACAGCCAATAACTTTCTGTAATATATATTTGCCAGAATGGGCACCTGTCACGCAATATAATATCCAAAACCTTGTGTCACAACTTCCTCAACCATATGTCCTGTTAGGAGACTTTAACGCCCACAACCAACTGTGGGGTGACACAATGGCGGATGGGAATAATAGAGGACGTCTTTTCGAAAAGTTTTTCAATGATAATAATCTAGTAATTTTGAACAATGGTGGAAAAACAAGATTCAATGCATTTAACGGTGAATTTTCGGCCATTGATTTATGTGTTTGCACACCATCTATATCACCTCTATTTAACTTTTCAATCCATTCAGATCTGTGTGGAAGCGATCACTACCCTTTGATATTAGATCTGGTTACAAAACCTCAACCTATTCAACGCTGTGCGCAATGGAACTTGCGACGAGCCAACTGGATTAATTTTACTAATCTGGCTGATCTCGGGGAGACAAAACATATTGATGATGCGGAATTGAGAATACAAAAAGTAACTGATATCATCATAGCTGCAGCTTCAGAACATATACCTTTAACATCCACTAACCCACGGCACACTCCTGTACCATGGTGGAACGTGGAATGTAAAGAGGCTATCCGCAAGAGGAAAAAAGCGATGAAAATTTTTCTTAAATATCCCACAAATTCAAATTTGATGGCTTTCAAACAACTTCGTGCGAAAGCTCGTTTTATTATCAAACAATCTAAAAAATCTTCTTGGAACAATTATATATCTTCAATTAATCATTTAACTCCTCCTGCTAAAGTATGGAGTAGAATCAAAAAGATCGATGGTAAACATAAATCAACAATTATTCCTGGTCTAAATATAAATGGAGATTTGGTTTCATCACCTTTGGAAATAACGGAAGCCCTTGGAGAATATTTTTGTGACGTCTCTAGCTCTCAACATTATTCGGCACAGTTTCAAATTCATAAGCGTCGAGCTGAAAGCCGGAAGCTAGACTTCTGTTCTGCTAATGATGAGGAGTACAACTCACTGTTTAGTGTATAGGAATTGGAGAACGCAATCATGCGTTCGAAAGACACAACACCAGGAGGTGATAAAATCCACAACCAATTTATTAAACACCTATCTTTACTTTCGAAAGAACATCTTTTAAATTCATTCAATTTAATTTGGACGTCCGACACTTTTCCTGACACTTGGAGACATGCAATTTTGATTCCTATTCTCAAGCCAGACAAGGATAAGAAGAGTACGTCTTCTTACAGACCCATCTCATTGACAAGCTGCCTGTGCAAGGTGATGGAGAGGATGATCAACTACCGATTAATGTGGATGTTGGAAGACCAGAACCTCCTTTGCACAGTACAATCTGGCTTTAGAAAAAACAGAAACACGCTCGATCATCTTATTCGCATGGAAAGTTTCATCCAAGATGCTTTTCTAAACAGACAACACACTATATCTGTTTTCTTCGATCTGGAGAAAGCATATGATACGTCGTGGAAATATAACATTCTGAATATAATACATAATTGGGGCCTCAAAGGTCACCTCCCTATTTTTATCAGCAATTTTCTATTTAACCGTCGCTTTTGTGTTCGCGTGGGAAACGTTCTATCCAGAACATTTTTTCAAGAGAATGGTGTGCCACAGGGTTCAGTTCTGAGTGTAACTCTATTTGCTATTGCTATCAATGGCATTGCAAATTGTATCCCTGCCACCGTAACTTCATCTTTATTTGTTGACGATTTAGCAATTTCCTGCAAATCAGCCAGATTAACAACAGCAGCACGACAAATTCAGTTAACCATTAACAACCTTGATAAATGGTCTGAAGAGACGGGTTTCAAGTTTTCCACATCGAAGACCAAGTGCATACACTTCTCTCGTTTGAGAGGATTGCACCCAAATCCAGACCTCTTCATGAAAGGAGAACTCTTATCATATTCCGACAATGTCAAATTTCTGGGTCTCAACTTCGATTCAAAATTGAACTGGAAAAATCACATTGCTATTGTCAAAAATAAATGTTACAAATCTCTAAATTTATTACGATACTTGAGTGGGACTACATGGGGAGCGGATCGTACAACTATGATGATGCTGTACAGAGCACTAGTTAGATCTAAACTAGACTACGGCTGTATGGTGTACGACTCTGCTCGTGTTAGCTACCTCAAACCGCTCAACACCATTCATAATACTGGCATTCGACTGGCCATTGGAGCTCTCCGTACCAGTCGTGTGGAAAGCCTGTATTGTGAATCGGGTGAACCATCACTTGCACATCGTCGCCAATACCTTCTCGCAGGCTATACCTCTAAATTAAAGTCCATGCGTAATCACCCTTCATACAAACACATATTCGATCATCAATTCCAACCCGTTTATGATGCTAAACCTTCTGCTACCTTACCTACAGGTATTCGTTTGTCTCGTCTTTTAGTTGACTTTGAATTAATTCTACCCGCTGTCTACCCAACCAGATCCAGCATTACTGCTCCCTGGCTGGTGCAAAGGCCTCAAATTAATACCCAACTCACAAGTTTTAAAAAAGAGGATACCAGCTCACTCATTTATCGTCAGAAATTTTACGAAATATGTTCACATTTCAAAAACTTTGTTCATTACTTCACGGATGGATCAAAACTGAACGACTCCGTAGGGAGTGCGTTTTGGTCAACTGATATTCAATGCTGTTTTAGACTGAATTCAATGTGTAGTGTTTTCACGTCCGAAATTGTAGCTATAATTAAATCTTTGGAACATATCTCCAGTCGTCAAGAGAAAGCATTCTTTATATGTTCAGATTCGCTTAGTACACTTCAAGCTATGACAAACATATACCCTGATAACTACTTGATACAGAAGGTGCAAAACCTGCTGACCAACCTGGCATTACGGGACGTCAACATAGTGTTTTGTTGGATTCCTGGTCATGTGGGCATCCAGGGAAATGAGATCGCTGATAAAGCAGCTAAAGATGCTACTCTGAGAAATTTTGTCGACGAACCTCTCGTACCTTTCTTTGACTTGAAATCTCATTTCAAACTCTTATTCAAACATAAATGGCAATCAGAATGGGACAAAGAGATAAACAACAAGCTTCGTGAAATTAAACCTACAATCGACTTTTGGGATTCCTCTATCCGAAGTTCGAGAAGAGAAGAAGTGGTGTTGGCCCGTTTGCGAATAGGTCACACTCTCCTGACTCAAGCTTATCTATTTACAATAGAACAAATCAAACCGCGATGTGATATTTGCAATGATATTCTTACTGTTAAACATATTCTTATTGTTTGTCAAAAATACTCGACCATAAGACAACAGTTGTCCATGGATACTACTCTGGATAAAGTACTGTCAGATGACTCAAAACGTATTGATAAGATATTCAAATTTCTAAACTCAACCGATCTATTGGATAAAATATGAAAAACTGATTTTGTAGACAATTATATTACTCAAATATTAAAGAGAATAGAACAAAAGAAAGATAAAAACGGAAACAGGGTGATGAAATGACCATGCTGTCGGTGTCACCCAAAAAAAAAAAAAAAAAAAAAAAAAAAAAAAAGATATCTATCTTCTAATTCACTCCAGTCCAACAGGTAGTATTAGTGAGCAATGTCGCTAAGCGTTACATGGTAAATAAGATAAGTTTTGCGTCTTCTTAGATAATAGGGTCTTTGGTATATACTCAATGGTACCGGCATTAAGTATATAGTGTTATACTTATATACTTAATGGTACCGGCACTCGAAACGCAGTGGCTACTCCACTAGCCCACCACCCAGGCCCTCTGTCATTAACTACAAACTCAATGCCTCTGTAGCATAGATGAATATTCGGTCAAATTACACACTGAGTACGCCTATTTGTGTTTTTTTACCAACCTCCCCCACTAACCTAACAGACATATTACACCCTATTAAAACCTATTATCAGAACCATATTGAAACCATCCATCAGATAATAAAGCCATCATATGAAAATATATTTAACATATTGAAACCATCAGATTCAAATTATTACTATTTGTAACATACTCATTTTTCATCCTTTCTATTCTAAAAAATCGAAATTCAAACACTGGCACACAGCCCACAGCCGTCTGGATCAGCTTTCCCACCGCGCGGTGTTGTCAAGTTTGACAGGGAATTTTGGCCGTGACGAGGGAAATAATGGGTCGTGCGGTGGGAATTTTCCCACTACCCACTACCCACGACCGGGTAGTGGGAATAGCCGCCCCGCGCGGGTACTGCTATTCCCACTACCCGGTCGTGGGTAGTGGGTAGTGGGAATAGCCACTTCGTTTTCTCTCTCTCTCTCTCTCGCAATCTATCCATGTCGCTTCAAGCCTGTAGTATGCTAGTCCAGGCTAGAGAAACAAAGACAGTTATATTCAGATTCATCCCCACTCCTTTGTTTCCACCCTTCCCACACCCGTTAGCCCTTACCCTCTGTAGTAGAGGTGGGCGTTTTTCAATGGATCGATTCAATCGATTAATCGGGTAGATGAAAATCGGGACATTTATTAACTACAATACTCAAAAAGACGTAAAAATCCACAATTTGCCATCATCGAACGTTATTGTTACTTGAGCAACTATGCTCATATCAGTTGACATAGAATAAACATCAATACCTGCTACAGATATCATATCTAAAAGATGACGAGGCAATCGGGAAAAACTTCCACCGCCACAAGATGAAAAACGATATATACGTGTATCAGTTTACTTACATGTAAAATACTAAAAGGCGTAATTGTTATTTGATCGAATTTGATAAATTTACAAACAAAACATTTGAATTGTTCGTTGGGAACATAGAAAATCGTAATTTTGTGTAGTGGTTAGTTCATTTTAGAGCGATTAAATCATTAATGCAGATATTGAGCTGAGGAATGAGGAGAGAACGGTCTCAGCTGAAAGCTTGTCAAAAGAGAGAGAGAAAAGTTTATCAGATCAAAAAATCAATATAATTCCGAACTCATTGTCATGTTTAGAATTAAAATGTTTAAATAATTAATCGATTCAAAAACACCCTTGCAGATCGATTCACCGAAAAATTGAGGTGGAGAGAATCGATCTAAAAATCGATTAATCGCAAGAGAAGAAATCGATTTTCACGTAAATCGATCTTGAATCGCTCAGACGCCCACCTCTACTCTCTGTAGTACCGTGAGTGTTGGTTTATCCACGGTTGGAACGGCCGTAGTTTTCCAATATGTTCCCGCTTATGTAGAGGACTATTCAAATATCTTCGGCTTCATAACATTTTACCGATGTTGTGATAGATTTAGTTAGTTAGTTAGTTGTTCTATTTACTCATTACAGATTGTTTTTAAAACAGGTGGTGATGATTACTATTACGGAATTACAATCAAACATACTCAGAGCCGGTTGTACCAAGGGATGATAACATTTAGATCAAGTAAATATTAGTTACCTTAAATAACACTTTAATCATCGTTTGTGTTGTACCAAAAATAGAATGTCATAAATTAGTTAACAATTGATTAACTAAATAAAAGCGATAATGCATTTACAGTTGACAGTGGATTTTGTTGAAATGAATTTGTTGCTACCTTCATTCCTATCTCACTGCCATCCAGAAGTGTAAGCTTCGAGGGGGCAGTGTGTATTTATCTGCGAATATCCAAAACATTCAAACCACTTTACAAAATGGAAGAGAAAAAGAAAAGAAATAGATCGTCGAACTTTGTGTTTACCGAGCTGGATACCCTTGTGAGTTTAGTAGAAAAATACAAGCATATTGTGAAATGCAATACCAGTGACTTGTATTCATATGGGCGCAAAAGGTAAGTCTATTTAGTCTACAGTCTACACTTTACTCCCCTAGTTTTGTTTGGTTATAATTGCTGCATACGCCTAGCCTACTTGTAACTTTCAGGTAGGTCCAGCCCTTATTTTACTATTATTAATTATTAATTCATTATGTAATACAATAACGCCCATTGAGTATCAAACCACTCCCACATTAATTATAAGATATAATTAATTCATCTGATATTAATAACATTAAACAACAAGAAGTCGACCTTACATAGAAGGGTAGGCATAGGTACTTTTTTTTCTAATTTTAGCGAAACTTGATACAAAATCATTGTTCCCCAATGAAGATGAGATCGTTTGAACGGGGCACCACAAGGGCGATCTTACCACCCCAAATACTTACAATACTTGACATAACTATCCGTGATACAAGCTCTCACAATTACTGTATTTTATTATGTCTGAATGATTGCACAATATTTTCATAGACTTCTCTGCAGACCTGATTTTTTTTTAAATTGAAAATTGTTTTATTCCTGTATAGATTCAAAAACAGAGTATCAAAGAATCGTCTATTCACATAAATATAAATAATAAATATGTACCGGTAACAAATTTGCTATTATTGACTGTAGGCCTATAAAATTTTATTCCCAAATGCATTGGAGATTATAAAAGATATGTGTGGAGAGATTTAGAATTCAATTAAAAGCGGTTCTTCTTAGTAATACTGTTATTCTGTAAATAAGTTTGTTACTGACGATACGTACAATTTTAATTTCAGACATTATGGAAAGAATTTCATAATAATTGGACTTGTGTATTATTTTTGCCTTTCTGTTTTTTACACGTATGATTTATGTGATTTATGTGAATATCGCTCCGATATTTAATTGTAAATTGGTGCTCAAACCATCGAGTTTGTAATATACGAGTGTTTATGCGTGTTCGGTAATATTGCGAGCAGCTCTTCTGAAAGTATTAGCAAAATCGTGAGTAAGGTGACAATAATACAAACGTTTTTCTATCTGAACAGTAGAATAGGCTGTGATTCTATCAGTGACGTTGACAACTCACCGCTTGCTGTTATTACTGCTCAATTACAATTGCTCAATTTTTGTTATTACACTCTATCGAAACTTGGTAATTACCATTCATTTCCTTGGCATCAAAAAAACTTTAAATGTAAACATTATCAGCAGATACCTAGAATGCAGGGTGGTGGTTCAAGACAAATCAAATATAACGCAAATGGTTGTCCGGTTAAAGTAACGGTTAAATTTTATGTAAATTCCAATTGCTACCGCATTTCTGAATTATTTCATCAGCACAACCACCCTATAAGTTCTGATATCGTTAACATTATGTAGATGAAAGGAAATTAACACAAGAAAAAGAAGTTGAAATTGCACGATGTGTTGATTAAAAAATGGAGATTAAGAGATTAATTTTGGATAAATTCAATGAAACTGTGCCATCTAGTGACATTCACAATATCAGGGAGAGGTATAGACAAAAGATTCTGGGGGGACGAACAAATGCTCAAATGTTGATGGACGGCCTAGCTGGAAGATCTTGGCAAGGAACACGGAAACTCTGTGCATGTGGAGACTGATGAGAGCGGTCAATTGTGTTACTTGCTTATTCAAACTAAATGTATGAAGGACTTGGCTATTAAATATTCCGATGTCCTTATGATTGACGGTACTTATAGGCTTGATATTGAAGGTTATCCTCTTTGTTATTATGTGTGAGGATGGTAACGAGCGAGGGCGTTCTATTTGTTAAATATTTGTTCAACTTGAAACGGAAGACGTTATCGATAAAGCATTTAAGAAATTTTCAGAATTGACCCCCGAAGCTTTGAATTGTCAGGTGATGGTGATGGACAAAGACCAAGTCGAGTTTAATGTTGTTACTAAAAATATTCCTCAATGCCATATAATAGACTGTGTCTTCCATGTAATCAAAATTTTCCGAGAACGAGTTAAAAAGAAATATGAACGTATTACTCTATTTAATAAAAACGCAGGAAGTAAAAAAGCTATCATTGGTGTTATGTGCAGTATGATTTATGCTGATTCAAAACAGCAATATGATATGCATTTAGCAGAATTAAAGAATATTTCTCCTCCAGATATATATAAATCAATACTTCATTGACAAGTGGGATTTATGTAGAGCCCGTTGGGTGAAATGTTTCAAAAAGGAAATAGGCTTAGCTACTTTAGGAAACAATACTAATAACCGTCTAGAATCCTACAATCAAAAAATGAAAGATTTTATTAATTCTACAGATCGTCTGCCAAATGATGTACGGGGTTTAATTACATATACACAAGATGTTCAGCAATCGGTTGAGTTAGCCGCATTTAAGCAACTTAAAACTCCTTATAAATAACGACTGCGTAGATGACATGCATCTTGAAATTGCTAGGTTATGCACAAATGATATCACACACAAATTATTCCAGCAAATAGAAAAATGTAAATCGGTATTGTATGTGTTCAACGTGTTGGATAGATCGGTCTCTATTAAAGATAATGATTATCTATATAATGAATAAAGACTACACAAAGTGTACGTGCTCCTTCAGTATCCATTATAGACTACCTCGCTCACATTTATTTAAAAGTAGGAGAGAAATGAATTTAGATGTATTTACAGCCAAACTCGTTAACCCACGATGGACTAAAAAAACATTTTTGGAATCTGCTCACATAGAATCTGGATAAGTGTCATCGTCAGCAATGCCAAATCCCGTCATTCAATCGTTTATGAAAAAACCTCAAACAGAATCACAGAAGTTTACTCTAGCAACATTACATTTCAAACGTGCTGCGTCATTTTTATCTACTCTAGGCACCACTCAATTTGAATTTGGGGTTAGCTAGATTTTCCGATTTCTTTGTCAATCTTCAACGTGACTTCTCCCGTACTTCCGGAGGCTCACATAAGAGCTTTGAAAAATAATTATTGGACCGAGAGCAATATTGGGACATACCAAATAATACACTAAATTTAGCATCTGACATTGAACCGAAAAAAACATATTCAATTCACCCAGAAATGTTAGTACCGGACTGTATATTAGTTACTTATTCAGAATCAGACACTGATGTTATAGAGGATTCTGAACCTGCAAGAATATTGAATCAGACATACACTTTGAAATCAAAATACAGTGCTTCGAAGGGGGAGACCTACCGTTATTTCAGAATCAGATTCTGAAGATGTAGACGACCCTGAACCCTATTCTATCCGTTCAAGTTCAAGAAAGGGCACTGATCAATTGATTTTTAGTGCGTGGCCACCATATCGTGGGTTTGGAGGTAAAAGTCACTAACTCCATTTTTACGAAAATGAGTTGGACCTCCATCTTGTCATTAAACCTCTAGAGCTTGAAAAATCCTCATGATTATGTTATTTGAGGTTAAAACTTAAAGTTCTCATCATGTACAATAACACACTTTCTGAAAAAGGTAAAACTCACTAACTCCATCGCAATTTCTGTTGAGAGTTTTCGGGAGGTATAAGTCACTAAAGTGCACTGAAAGGCATGACATCGAGGTGAGCTGCTGGTCTCAACACGTGTAAGTCGCTCTATTAACAGATCAATTATGTTTATAAGAAACGCTCCGCTATTCTAAACATAATAATGTTGTGATGCATTATTTTTAATGGAGATGTTATCTACTTACTGGTCTCTAAGAAAGTAGAATATTTTTTTCCATTTGCATTGATTTTATTGATGATAAAACTAGGAAAACGCCATATATGCGTTGTTAGACGAGCGAATAGTAATAGTATGGGTAAAAATGGGTAAAACCTGCTTCGAGTGGTACTAATTTAGCACATTTTATGTTTTTTCTTCAAAATGGCTGACCCGATCAAGCTGAATTTTTTTAGAAATGTGTATCAGAATGTAATTCAACTTCACGCCAAATTTCATTTTTTTGGAAAATAAAAATATTTTCTTTTTTTTTCTGCCATGTTATTCTAATGGGTATTTTTGAAATTTCTAAAATTCATAAAAAAAATTCACTGCTCGATAATGCCACAAAACTATACAGGAACCATATTGAAAAAAAGTTTGAAGTTAATAGCTTAGCCGTTTGACCTGTGGACAACCGACAAAAAAAACATGGAAAAAAAAACACTAAAACGAACACCAATTTTTTTCAGTATATCAAATTGAATCCTCGCTCAAGCTCGTCTAATTAAAACCGACCATAACCTCACTTTTGATACAAGTGACAGGTTGAATTTAAGTACTTCTTGCATAGAAACTGTCACATAGCGAATATAACTTCTCGACAACGTGAAAATTTACTTGGCTGTGATGGCTTCATTGGCGATCTCCTTGACATCGCCGTCAGTGACTCCAGTGAAACATCCGATCACGAAAGTACAGGTAAAGTTTGCATTTTATATTTCGAGCATGTAAAAAAAAAATGTTCTTTGTGGAGGTACGATAGTTAATACATTAACATTATTATTGGTTTCAGATCAATCTGATCCACTCATACCGCCATGCACTGCAATGGGACAGTTAATCCCTTCAGCAGACATACAGACTTTCTACGTTCCATTAGAAGGAGATTTTATCATGGACATACCAGAAATGTATGACTCTTGCTCTGACAATGTTATCAAGATTTCGGAACAAAGGGGCGAGCCGAAGGAGGGTACAGGAGATAATGAGGTGTCCGAAGGAGGGGTAGTCGAAGCTGCTGGTAACAGAGGCGACGAGTGCTTTCTAGGAGAGTCAGTGGACAATGAAGTAGGTGATGTGGTGTCTGTACAAGAAGATTCTCAAGCGGAGGCAAACGACACTGAAGGAGATGAGGTGTCTGAAGAAGGAGAAGACGTACCTGATGATGAAGACGGTGACGAAAATTCTGCCGAAGATAATAACAGCCGTTAAAGAAGCCGACGACGAAAATCAAACCCGGCTACATGGAAGGTGAACGTTCTAAAAAGACGCAGAGAACAATGCTTACCGTATAGAAATAAAAAATAAAAAAACGCCACAGGATATACTGTTCCAAATACAGATTCAAGTGTAGTGACAAGTTTTTTCCTGAAGAACGGGAAAACTTGTGTTTAGAGTAATGGAAACTCGGGTCGTATGGACGCCGAAAAGATGTCATACTTCGGATGGTGGAAAGGTCCGAGCCAAAGCGGCGTCGTGGTCAATCCAACAACACACGCGCAGATTCCAAGACGTACTACCTAATGAAAGGATTCAACAAGATGCGGGTGTGTGAGAAGTTCTTTACCAAAACTCTGGACGTTAGTGTGAACAACAATTTTGGTTTGTAACATGCAATGATAATAAAATAAGGAAAAAATAACTCAAAATTATTTATCACAACATTTATATGTGTATTACAAGATTTTTTGAAAAACAGTTATATCTTTTCATTCAAAAGAATCAATAGAATGTTGAGTTATCATAATTGTAATTATTTGAATGTACCTAATTGCACTGAGTTGATGAGTTTTACCTTCCAATCTACCATAAATTCTCAGAGGTAAAAGTCACTTACTCCTTTGAATTAATGTAATAAATAAATAAATACAAAAATGTATAAAATTTGCTTTTGACTTTATGACTGAACTAACAACTAATTATTGCAGAATTCCGTTTTTCACTCTTTCATTATTCCTTTATCTGTATTTGATACAAAGAGCCAAAGTTAAGATTTCATGTAGCTCAAGACTATAAAAATGGAGTTAATGACCTTTACCTCCAAGCCCACGATATAAAATCATAAACATATTCCATGCATGTTGTCGTTTGCGTATCGAGGTTGCGGTCTTAGCTGGCCCATAACAGCCTCTGGATTAGTCCTCGTCCGTCTGAAAACACGAGTTGAGAACAGCAATTCAGAAAGCTAGAATAATCTGAAATGGAATATGCACACAAGACAATGAATGATATAGTGATGGGCAGCGAAACTTTCAATTTTAAAAGTTTTGTAAATTTCCGAAACTTTTCATGGCATGTCATAAATTTCCGAAACTTTCGAATAGAATGCCCAACTTCCTTTGGTGGACTGAGCTAATGACACTCTATCACTTGTTTCTCTGTTTTACCACTAGATACCACTAACTACCTATTATGGCATTGAGTCATTTCTTCAATATTCAGAAGGCAGGCCATTTTTGTCTTCCTTAACCTAAAAATTATTCACACCATTTTACAAAAACTACCCCTGTCCATGTGGCATTGAATGATCGAGTAATTTCTTTAATATTCAAAGCGCTATTAATTATTTCTTCCTCAACCTAAGAACCATTTACTGTTAACATTGTACTACAAATATGGTGAAGAAGAAGGGAGTAATTTGGAAATATTATGAAGATATGGGCCCTGTAATGAAGCAAGTGGAATGTAAATCCTGCAAATTGAAATTTTGTTTGAATGCAACAAGGATGCAACAGCATACATTGTCCTGTCATAAAACACCATCCAACATACGCGATCAAGTGGCTGGCAAAAAAGGACAGATTTTTGGATCGAAGGCATTGAGTAAGTTGCCCATGCCTCGGGCCAACTCTACACCTTCCATTCAACTCAAATATTTTCTTACTGCCCATTATGTAAATTTAAAAAAAATCCGTAAATTTCACAAGTTTCACGAAACTTTCAACGAAAGTTTCATCATCATACATTCCCGAAATTTCCCATCACTAAATGATGATAATTGTTACATGAATAGGGCCCATAGCAAAAATTGTGTGTGACTACTGTGACCAAAATAAAGTGTGAACAAGGAAACAGGCCTGACTGAAATTGAATATTTATATTTTGGTACACGAAACAGTATAAGACTACAATGAACTGCTGGATGGATATGGCAAATAAGTACCAACAATGTGACTAGATTAATATAATACTGGCATTCTTTATCGTATGCTACAATCAAGTGTGTTGATCACAAAGTGACAATTGGCAGTATAATCAGTAGACCTATCAACTATAACGGCATGTAGCAACACAATCAATACCCAGCCTACGACAATACCTTGGCTTAATAAAATATTTATACCAGGGCCCAGATTCACAAAGAATTTTATCTTGAAACATTTTAGCGCTTAAACCGTTCTAAGTTAGAACCGAGATAACACGTTCTAACTTTATCACGGTTTTATCTTTAAACCCTATTCACAAAGAATTTTAAGGAAATTTTATCTTGGTGTTCACTTTAACCCCAACTTACCGTGCCGTGGCCTTGTGACGTCATTGTTTTCGACTGTCAATGAATGAGAGCAAAGAGTGGGACGTTTTTTTTTTTTTTTTTTTTAATGTTGCTTAACGACCCCACCAACAGCTAGGTTATACGGGGGTACGAATGAGCGGGTGATAATGAAACGATGAAGTGATGATAGGTGAAAGGACATTTACAAAAACCCATGACTTATGCGGGACTCGAACCCGCGCCCAACGGTGACTTCAGTTACTACCGCTAGCGATAATTGACTTAGCCACCGGGGCGGCTAGTGGGACGTCAATGAGTTTGTAATAACGCAATTTGAACATAAATTATTGGTTTTCTACAACAAGATAATATTTAAAATCAAAATGAAAGAATAAAATGTTCTACATATTTCTACATTTGTTTTCTCATAATCGTTGTGAATCTTTTTGATGTTGATCATCAAGAAGGCTTTGCATTTTGTTTACCGCCAATTCTGTCAGCTGTCAGTCGAACTTCCCAAATGTGAGGTTAGGATCGAATAATTAATATAATAATTGAAAATAGGATCGTGTCTTTACTTTCAAGCTCTCTCAACATTCATCTTTTTCTTCGAAACTTGATACTGAGTGAATTTGAGTGAAGGTAATATCCAAAATCATCGAAATCAATTGCGAGGTGAGTGTTGTATCTCCACTAAAACACCGGGGGGGGGGGGGGGGCATTCCTGTACGATTTAATTCGGTTTTAGTGATATTGGTATTAACTTGGTATTCCTAAAAAGATAAAGCCGGAAATAGGACCAGAAAACCGGGATTAACTTAAACCTGCCAAAGAGCGGGTTTATCTCGGTATTATCTCACTTTATGACAGAAACTGCCTTCCTAAATGTCTCTGTTGTCAAGATACAGAGAAGGCAGTGGAAAATAAACAAGACATTCATACCGCCATTTTTCGAATACAGTTTGGTTTCGCACCGATTTCTGCTTTCTGCTAATCAACATAATATTGATAGTATTATATATATAATTTATAAAAGGCCTAGTAGTATATTATTAGTGTTAATTATCATTATCAATAGTATTATTATAGTATTATCCGTTTTCTTTCACTTCATTCAACTTGAAGAGAGCAAGATTGTGTAGTGCACAAAGTTATCAAGATTTCATTTCTGTGTATATTTTATTCTGTTTGAAGTATTTACGCATTCAAGGTAAGCTATAATAGTATGTTATTAAATGATGAATAATATTATTATAGACCTAGGCTAGGCCCTACATATTTTTGTAGAAATATGTATCGTACAGTCTTATGTAGGACTTGAACAATGTCTGACATGATTTATTTATTTATTTATTTATTTATTTATTTTATTGATTACTTGCAACTTTGAATTAAAAAAAAAAATCCGTGGTTGAAGACTTGCAGTCATACGTATCTATTATGAAAGATCTAATATGACAAAGAATAGAAAAACAATGAGTAAATGTCAACCCAAAGTAGCTAAAAACAATAACAGAATTAAAAACAAACACTGTTAATAATTTGGTTGAAGGAGATCATATCTTCAGGAAATTCTTCCATCTGTTCTTGGGACAAGTCATTCCAGAGTCTGATTGACTGTCCCAAGAACGAATAACGTCCAACATTTGATGTGTTCTGGGGCACAAGGAACTTGAAAGGATGATCTCGTCGACTGAAAAATTTGGCGGGAGTGACGAGACTCGCTACGTCACTCCAAGCCGGATCACCCGAAGCAGTCTTGAATAGACATCGAAGGGCAGCCCGGTTTCTGCGAAGTTGAAGAGG
This sequence comes from Brachyptera putata, assembly GCA_907164805.1. NCBI lineage: Eukaryota > Metazoa > Arthropoda > Insecta > Plecoptera > Taeniopterygidae > Brachyptera > Brachyptera putata. The sequence continues at coordinate 27,886,425 of OU015465.1, forward strand.
CTCCCAATTCAGTTTTTTCTTCAATGCACTGACACTGAACCAGGGCTGTTTCTTCTCCCTGTTCCAGCAACGATGTTCATTCTTAACGTATCTGGCAGCCTTACTCTGAATCGATTCCAGACCAGATATGTGCTCAGAAGTAAAAGGGTTCCACACAGCGCTACAATATTCAAGCAGAGGGCGTATCAAACATTTATAAGCGTGATTCTTGGTTGCAGGCAGGCTTCTTTTCAAGTTTCGCATGACGAAGTGAAGCTTTCGTTTTGCGTTTCCCTGAGTTGCAGCGATATGGGTATTCCATGAAAGGTCATGCTGTAGATGGACCCCAAGATATTTGGATGACAGAGACTTGCCGAGCTGGAGACCATTCAGCGAGTATTCAGTGTTAATTGGTACTCTACTCCGTGTAAAGCTGACAATGCATGTTTTCTGTTCATTCAGATTCATCCCATTTTCTAGCGCCCACCGATGAATATTATCTAGGTCAGTTTGCAAGGATTGTTCATCAGATTTTTCAACGATTTCAGAATAAATTATACAATCGTCAGCGAACAGTTTGATCTTATTTGATACTTTGGTGGCAATATCACTGATGTATCCAATAAATAAAACCGGTCCAAGGACAGTTCCCTGGGGAACACCCGATGTGATGGTGATGGGGTCAGACAAAGCCTGCCCAACCCTCACTGACTGAGTTCTCAGATGCAAGAACTCTTTTATCCAGTTGACTACTCTATAATCCAAATCCATCTGAGAGAACTTCTCTATCAGCAGCCGATGGGGGACTACATCAAAGGCTTTTGAGAAGTCGAGGAAGATTCCATCAACTTGAGTTCTTTTTTCAATAGAGTTAGCAAGTTCTTGTGTGAAACCAATGAGTGATGATTCACAAGAGAATCCTCTTCTAAATCCATGTTGTGTGTTAGTGAGCCAGTTGTTTATTTCCCATTTGGAGTGAATGTAATCTATGATAAGCCTTTCAAGAACTTTACAGACTATCGAGGTATTGCTGATTGGCCTATAGTTCGACGGCTGACTGCGAGACCCTTTTTTGTAAATGGGACAAATGATAGCATTTTTCCAATCTGCAGGTATTTTACTATCGTTGATTGATTTTGAGAAGAGTCTGTGCAGAAAAGGCGTGACTGCTAATCTGGCTAGTTTCAGTAGCTGCGAAGGGATGCCGTCTGGTCCTGGAGATGTGTTGAATTTCAATTTCGAGATGATGGACCTAATTTTCTTGTAGTCGAAAGCAAAATTCACAGAATTTTCCTGGGAGTTAGCTTGAGGGAGTTGAGCATTTTGTGAAGACCAGGATGGATTTGAATTGAAAACCTTTTGGTAGCAAGAATTGAGTTCGGTTGCTTTCTCATAGTCGGATGTGGCAAGAGATCCATTACCTTTTTCCAGAGCAGGTAACATGTTGAAGTTACCCTTAACAGAGTTTACATGCTTATAAAAACCTCGCCAGTTGTCTGATTTGTCAGGGTTCAACAGGTTGATCATATAAGTGTCAAGTGCTTTTCTTTTGGCCGAGTTAAGCTCTTGAGAGAGTTTGTGAAACTTGGAGTTGGGTTGCCTTCTTGTTTTGTAGGCCACACGACAGTGCTTCTTCAGTTTTCGAACTTCAGCGTTATAGAAAGCAGGTTCATGTCCTGGTTTCACTTGGCGGTGAGGGACAAACTTCAGCCGGGCTTCTTCTAGAAGGTTCTTAAAGCTAGACCAGTAGGAGTCAACATCACCAACTTTAGAATTCCAGCCTTGAAAAGCTTCAAATAGGTGAATAGTTATTCCGGGAATGTCGGCTTTTTTATAGTTCCATATTGTCTTTTGTGGGAACAAGGTCTTGGGTCGCTTACAAGCAAGTTGGACTGACAATAAGATTATCTTGTTATCACTAATTCCAGCCTCAACACTACATGATGAAAGTATTTCTGGTGGACTCACCATGAAGATATCAAGGATATTGGTTGGGCCATGAGTAGCCTCTTCGATCACTTGCACCAAATTGTGATCATCAAGAAGGGTATAGACAGCCAATTGAGTGGAACACCGTGTGAAGTTGCGCTTACCTTGCCAAGAAATGCTTGGTAAGTTCAAGTCTCCACCAATAATGATGTTATTCCGATCAGTACCACTATTGTTTAGTTCAGCTAAGTGCTCCTGTAGCGAATTGATATAACTGAGAGGACAAGAGCTTGGTGGTCGATAGGTGGCAATCACATCGATCTTCTGAGCACCCACATGGACAGTGACACACATTGTTTCATATGCAGGGTCAGTCCATTTTAAAACACTTGGTAGCTCATTACGTATTCCAACAAAGATTCCACCTCCTCGGAGTCCTTCTCTGTCAAGCCTATGGACTTGGTAATTCTTCGAGAAAATTTCATTAGTGGACACTTCTTCCGTCAGCCAGGATTCAGTTCCCAGAAATACGTCAGGATTGTGCTGTTCTACAACTGTACAGAACTCATTGACTTTATTCCTAATGCTTCGGCAGTTAGCATGGAGAAGTGTGAGCGTAGGGTAACTTTTTGCTGTCGTTGTCTTATTTAACGATAGTCCCGAAGTTTTTCGCTGCCCCGAAAATCCTCGCGGAACTCAAAGTCTTTCATGAAAGTATCTTTGGGCCATAGATCAGCTCGCCATAGTGAATCTTTCATATCTGCTGGTGCTGATATTCTAAATGATGCATATTCTCCTTTCGATTTGAGAGCAAATACTCTTACTTCTGCTCCAAACTTGCCATTTAGGTAAGATCCTACCTGCTCGGCTGTGGTGTTTTTGTCCAACCTCCACACATGCAAGTGACACTTACTTGGAGCAACTGCCTTCAGTGGACAGTTAGATGCTTGACCTCTAAGACGGCTCTCATCACCGGATTTCAGGACTCTGCGCTTCCAAGGTCGTTTTCTAGTGACTGTCTCAGACCCATCCTCCAAATCAATAACTAGATTATTTTGTAACGGGGATAAATCTGTTTCAGTTTCATGAAGGTTCACTTGTTGAACTGTAAAACGGGACGCACCCTTTTTCGGGAGATATCGTATGATGACACTTATATTAGTGTTCCGCGTAGCATCCCCAAGTATTTGATGCATTGCCTCCCATGCAAGGCCATCACGGACAGAACCCATCTTACTCATTCCTAATTGTGTCACCTCATTCTTTACACAGTGAATGATCATTTCATCAACACATTTCTGAAGATTTTCCAGGGTAGATTTTTTATTTTTATTTGCTTTTGTTATGAGATTGTACACATACCGCTCACCTACTTCTAGGTTGGCGCATGAACCTACGGTCAGATTAGAGGTAGTAAAAAATCCATCAAGAGGGAATCTTTTCCTGAACTCCACTGCTATACCTTTATTTATATGGTAATCAGCAGAAATGCAATGAACGAGAGATGTCGAAGGAGGAAGCTCAAAAATGTCTCCTTCTTCTATCTTGATGTTTGTGAATGAAGTGGATTTAATATTGACTACTGGATCAGGAGTTCCAGATATGATGTTGACGTCATCTTGCAGTCTATATACAGTACAATCACAGTCATTATCCCCCAGCAGAGTAGCAGAATTGTTGACTATGCTAGTGGTTGTGGTGTTGAGTACTACATGCTCGCTTGGCTGCTGATTCACTTCAGGTCGAACAGCATCTGCATACGATGTAGAAGCAGAAACGAAGGTCACTTGTTTATTGGTTACACCAGTTGAAAGTGAGGGCTCAACTGTTTTTTTTGTGCTTGCTACTTCGTTACCAAGTGAGGTTAATAGAGGTAGTATCTGCTTGTTAGACATCTTAGTTTGAGCACGAGTTGCATACGTGGTAAGAGAGGTAGGAATCATCTTCTTTTCAGTGACACCAGTAATTTCTGTGAAGTAAACCTCATTTTTCTTTGTGATATCCAATAACTGACTGATAAGCGAGGTTAAATTATCCCCAAGCGTACTGGTACACTGTTTACATCTCCAAGTTATATCCTCATTTTCAGAAATTACCTTAAACTCGACTTGCGAAAGACCAGAGCACTTCAGGTGGAATGGCGCCCCACACATTGCATTGCAGTACACTGTCCTCTCACTTTGTAATACCTTATGTGAGCATGAGCTACAACACAACTGGTGCCGCAGGTCCGTCGTCTGGATTCTTGATTTCGATGAACGAGTAATACGATCATTATTCTTAGTAATTGTATTCTTGCTGAACCCATTACACACGTCAAAATGATCCAAGAAAAGTACGTTATCACACGGAGGAAAAGTCTTATTACAAGTTGGGCATGTGATAGTATTGACAGTTTGCGTTAATTGACCCTGGTTTAAATCCATCATTATCAGATCGTGAGAAATTATAAACGAGTTAGAGGGCTGTGAAATTTTTCTTCCAAGCTACATTTTCTAATATCCAAACTATTTCATAAATTTATGAAATCATAATAAGACTTTAAAACACTTACATTGCATTGAAAACAGTGTGTATTACATCAAAATGTTGACAAATCAAACACGAACAAAATGGTATATCACTCACTAGGAAAAAACACTCCCTTCATGTATAATTCAATTAAAAATTGAAGAGCACTGAAATGTTCAAGCTGATTACATCAAAATCACGGCCTTCATCGGAAATCATGATTTCAGATTCTGAAGGAAATAATTATGTTCACCTCTATACTCTGTTAGACTCAATAGCAAGTTTCCTGTAATCTTGAACATAGCATGGTACCTTGATTAATAATAATTGTGATCACTTTATTTATTCCTTAGTTAAGCCAGAATGGCAGTAGTTGGAGCAGCTTTCGCTGTGGGAATATTCGACGAGGTACCGATGAGGTGGGACAGATTGAGGGCGCGAGATGTAACCGACAGTGTGCTTTTGAAAGTTACCCGCATGGACCGAGATTTGTTCAATCACGTCCTCCAGTTACTGACGCCAACATTGTTAAGGCCAACAATGCGCCACCAAACAGGCCATTCCTCCTGATACCCAGCTATTGGTAGCAACATCGTTTTATACGAGCGGAGGATTCCAGTGGCTGACAGGTGTGTGACTTGGTAGATTCCCTTGTAGGCCTATATTATGTGATTGCCTAGACTTTTTGTAACAGAATGACTTGACAATGACTGTATGACTTTTTGTTCATTTCCAATGCTGTTCAAAATGAATATTCATTTTGTATTAGATTACTAACAGTAGGCCTACCATACAGTAAGCTTAATTACTTTTTTCCCTAGATTGTAGAATAATTTATATAAAACAACATTTCATTTGTTGGGACTAGGGTGCAACGTGTCACAACCGGCTTGTAGTCGTATCATAACGCAAGTGACGGATGCACTCTGTGAGCTGGCACCAGCCGTAATTCATTTCCCCTTCACTGTCGAAGAACAAGCTGCCACGAAACAAGGATTTTATGCCATTGGCCACTTTCCTCAAGTTTTGGGGGCAATTGATGGCACACATGTTCACATCAAGCGACCAGCCGAGGAACTGATGCCGCAGCAATATGTCAATCGCTACCAAAGGTTTGGGATAAATGCAATGATGGTATGCGATGCATCTCTCAAATTTACCAACATTGTTGCCGACTATCCGGGGAGCAATGGAGATGGGCACATTTGGGGGAACAGCCGGCTCTTGTCCCTGTTCCAAAATGGAACAATCGTAGATGGATGCCTTCTAGGTAATTGTATATGAAATCGATGATTGTAATATAATACTATAGATATGAAAGCTTGAATGAATGCCATGTTAAACTTACACGCGTCTTGCTTACATTCAAGTTATTCCCATGTTTGAATATTTTATTGTACAATTACGTTAATAATAACAACAACACGTAATATTAAATCGATACTAGAATTGTTTGGGAGCTTTTAACTCTGTATAAATGCTTGATTGAACAATAATCATACGTATAAAATATCACTATATGCTGTTGGAATGAAATGAAAGTCTAACGAAAAACAAAAAGTAGTTTGCTAGTTTTTTCAAGGTTAAACACCAGTAATATCATAATACAGTAATATATAACGTAATATTAAATCGATGCTAGAATTGTTTGGGAGCTTTTAACTCTGTATAAATGCTTGATTAAACAATAATCATACGTATAAAATATCACTATATGCTGTTGGAATGAAATGAAAGTCTAACGAAAAAAAAGAAGTGGTTTGCTAGTTTTTTCAAGGTTGAACACCAGTAATATCATAATACAGTAATATATATATAATATAATATAATATATATATATATAATATATTCAGTAATAGTGGTAGTAACAGTAATATAATCGTAATTTTACATTGACTGTATCATTTATAATCGTGCAAGGATGCATGCACAACAATATGTATCTAAAGAAAAACTAGATAAAATACAATTTCTCAATCTTGAAATATAATTTTTATTCTTTTATACATTGGGCATCTTCACGACAGTATATAGATATGAAAATACAATATAGGCCCACAGTATACACGATCAGTATGAGCCAAATAATAACAAATTGGAGCAAACAAAATGAGCATAGAACTCGACTAGTAGACAAGTCAAACACCAAATCATTGAAGACATGTGAAATTATAGTTCATACACGTTAACATGGCATTAGTATTTTAATGCAATTGAAATTAAAAATACGAGGATGAAATACAATTGAAAAATCGAACAGTAAAATTATTGATACATCGTTTAAAGTATTGGCTGTAACCAATCTATATGGGTACCACTTCAAAACACATTCGTATGTGATCCACGGAATCAGTTTGTCATTATTAAATATACCGATTATCATGAAATTATGGAACCTTATCAAGGCCATTTCACCATGAAAAATGAGATAAAATACTTTTATAAATACAACTTTATTATGAATCTGGAAATTATGAAATTTACTATGAAAAAAATCCAAATATCTTGTCCTGTCTTTTACGTGTAATAGCAAATCAATCAGAAATGCTTGTGGCTAGGTGGAATTAGAAAAAAAAATGTCAACACTTGAAACTCGCCAGAGTTATCATGTCCATGCTATTGCGCAGATTTTCATAAGTCTGGCCGTATTATTAATAATTATTAATGATCTGTAGAGGTACAGCCAAACACAGCACACCCAACCATTGTCACTGCTCGACTGATTGAATCCATACTGTAAAGTGTGAAATATACTGTCATAATGCTGTCATTGTTCGCTTTGTCATTCTATGAAATGTGTTAAATAATTTCTGCCAATCTAAATTTTATTTAAAGCCACGTCAGCTATCCCTGTGTTTAGCCCGACGTCAACAGTTGAATCACAGATAATAGAGCTATTGAACAGTAGGCTATTCAGTGGCGCTTGGATGGGCGAATAAACCTGGTTGTCTAATAAAGTTTTTATTATTAATTATCTGTTCATATGATTATTATAATTGAATAAATATACCTTTATTCAATGATGTGGAAACCTTCTAGTATGGTAACACACCATTAAGCTTCCTGATTCAATAAATTGTATCATATATGCTCTGTCAACTCAAATGTACGCTTTAAAACCAGGTTGGTTATCCCATAGTAGTCAGCCGGCCGGAGCCAGTGTGTGTACTAGATGACGTCACGCTACCACTGCTCAACGCTGTTATGTGCGTATGGGCAGACCTGGGTAATATTATTGGACTATGACCGGTCGGCGTTGCTAACGGCTTGGACAGCCTCCCGAACCAGCTCCCACGCCCTTACCTTGTGGCTCTTGGTCAGATGAGGGCTAAATTCGTCATTAATGACATCGGCTCTTTTAACATAATTCTCAGCAAGAACCACACTTTCCTCGTACGAGAAATTTTCGTCTCGTTTTTCCCTTGGCTGCTTCATCATAGCATTGACTTTATCCTAGAACAGAACCTAATCTAAAGAGTAAAGACTCTAATCCATGTAATGTAAGCCTATACGTCTACAATCTATATATTCAAAATTATTAACGGTCAAGAGTAAACGTAGGCTAGCTATCGCACGTTCGATTTCTCAAGCATGTAGGCTAGGCCTAATCATTGAGTTTGTGTGTAACTACAAACTCAATGGCCTAATGCCCTAATCATTGACAGATAGGTTAGAAAATGGTTTATTTTATAGGTATTAGATTATATAATTCATTTCCTGATAGTATTTGGAAAAATCAAGTAATGTTACGACTAAGATTTGTAAATTTGTGATACGAAAATAACCTGTGTGGGAAGTAGCAGATTTTTCTAAATAAATACCTTAAAACGAACAATTTGACACAAGCAAAGTCAAGAGACGACTGTCAATCTGCATCAGCTGATTTGAAAGCCACCGCCTTACAAGAAGGAGGATTCAGTCAAAATTACTGTAAATTGACACATAAAATAAGGATGGCGCTGAAAAGATAATCCCGTCGTAAAACTTGTTTAGGAATGTCAATTTAAACCTCTCTAATACCGGGTTTAGCACGGTATTAAGTTAGTCTAGGATTATCTAGATATTACCAATCGTACTGGAATGCGCCCCCCCGGTGATAACTTTATCAGCAACTATTCTTAAAACTTTTGTTTAACCTTTTCGTGAATACGAGTTATAACCAAGTCTGGTGATAAGTCCTAAAACTATTTACTTAGAACGGGTTAAGAGATAAAACTCTTTGTGAATCTGGGCCCAGTACAGTATAGAAATCAACAATAATACAAATAAAGTGAATGAATTAAATCAAGTAACCCAGATAGAATGTTACTGTAAGACTGTAGGTTATTGTATTTTATAATGCTGAAAGCAAAGAACTGCTAGCCAACTAGGCCACACTGGCCTAGGCCGGACAACAATCGACTGAATTGAGAATAGACTATTTCAGACTAATACTACTTATCTGAGTCTGACATGAAAATATACTTCCTCCAAATCTATGCATGTTGAGCCATGCGTTCAGTACCATAGATGCTTCTCCTTTACTTCATTCTTGATGGAAAAATGTATCTAACCTAACTGTGGTAACTCGGTGATAGTGGTAGCCCTTCGAGCGACGGATATCATCGGATAGAGGAAGAGGGTGCCAATATGAAGAAGAGGTCAAAGGTCATGATGGAGTGGAGTAAGATAAGGTGAGAATGATTTTGATCTTCTGTAGTGATGTGATTATGGTAGTCTACATAAAAAAGAGTTGTGGAGAAGTGGATTTAATCTACATGTATAGTACAAACATCTTCATTTTAAATTGCCACTATTGTCAGTTGTTATTTCTTCCATTTATTAATTTGTATCAAGTACAAAACGTTGAAAACAAACATAATATTATTGCACAGCAATGAACAAACTACAGCACATTATGATTTGTAGATGGAAATTGAAATGAAAAACTGATAATGCAAAGCAAATGCTAACAATTTGAAATAGTAAAGAATAAGAGATTTTAGTCAGATTTTAGTCAAGCACATGCGATTCTTTGCTTACATTTTCCGTTATTTCCCCTTATTTTTATACGTGACCATATTGAAGCTCGCTGGCTAGATTTTGAGAGAGGGCACAAAGGAAGGGGTATAATGAGTGAAATCCAATCACATCAGTGATGCGAGTTTATACTTTTCATTAGAGAGGGAGGGTAAATAATTTACAGGAGCCATTTTGAAAAATTGTCAATATCACTTTGTTCATAGTAGGCCTGCGACGAGCAGTGCTACTGCTGTCTCTGTGGTAAATACTCGAGGGGTTTTCAACTAATTTGGTGTACATCTGATTTCAGGTCGTTTCAGAGATTTCAAGAGATTTCATACGAATTTCAAGGGGATTTTAAGTGATTTCAGGGATTTCAATGAGATTTCATGGCAAAAGTACACCTGATTTCAGGAGTTGTTAACCCCTCGTGAATACTATCAAAGTCTTTAGTATATTAAATATTATAGGTGATTCCAGGCCCGGACAGAGGCGGAACACTGCGGTCTATTTCATAGAAGGGTTCGCCTACACTAAAAAAGGTGAAGGGGCGAATCTACAATCTTATTATGTGTGCTCGACAAAACGCTGTGGTGGTAGATTAAAAAATGTTGCTGGGGTAAACACAGTGACCGTACTCCGTACACATAATCCGGACTTCTTTTCAACAGAAAGAAAGGAGGTTCTTGACAACTTGAAACGGTTGGCAGCTACCAGGTATATGCCAATAATGGAAGACATCTTTGAAGGAGACGAGACGGTAAGTTAAAGTAATCATTAGATTGGCTGATTGAATACAATTAATCAAATATCTAGGTCGGATTTACTACCGCCAGATGGCGTTACAGTTTCTAGATTCAGTCTTTCCGAGGGAGTGATTCAAATCGCAATAGGTTTTTGTATACATAATTCATTTGATATATTCCTTTATCAATATATACATCTTGATATTAACAAGTAACAACCAACGAGGTAGAATATAAGTAAATAGTCCAACTCGCTGGTTACAACAGAAAGCAAACAAACAGAAAGAGATTCGATATGCTCCTCACCTCCCGGATCACACGGATCTAGCTTACTGAGCTACATGTGCCGGGATCTTTTATATAATATCTGCTCATTTTTATACCCTCCCTCCAAATAACGTAGTTGTTGATGCAAAAAATATTCATTCATTCACGTAATTTTTAATGCATTACTGTTTGTTTGTATTCAGTTACCCACACATTAACCCGTCACTAAGCTTCAGGCAACACGTCAGCATGATGACAACCGCCAGGTTGGAGGCACTGCCGCGTATACCCAATAATCTAGAGGATTATTGCCGTTTGCTATCGTCTCCCGAAAATATGCCCACATTTGGGCTGGCTGAGGCCAGAGTGAATAAGGAGGGCGTTGTGGAACCACGCCAACCTTTCTTCCGGGAGCTGCTCGTAGGGAACGAGACCTGAGCCTACGAGCCTATTGCCGTCTTCGCTGCGCCCGACATGCTAGCGTTACTGCAGTGCACCTTGCCAATGCTGATTGAGGGTACCTTCAAGGTCAGTTCATTATTACCACTGTGATAATAACTAGGAAACGCAGAATATGCGTTGTAAGATGAGCGAGTTATTTACACAAAGTGTACTCAAAAGTCAAAAACAATTATTAAATAGGTTTATATTCTGCTCTGAAAAGTTTCAAAGGCATTTTTCATTTGAAACTGCTGATCAGATTCATTTGAAATTTGGAATTATGTGTATGATTCGTTTACTTATCCCTGTATATTCGTAAATCACATCATCATCGTCAATCGTAAGTACACATTTTGTGTAAGTTTAGTACCTAAATGAATAACAATATGCGTTATAGGCCTATACCTGTTGGTTGTGTGGGAGTTTGATAGGCACGAGTTTTGGTTAGTACTGATGTTGACGGTAGCAATAGATGAAACGTAATTATATATAAAAGATGAAACATAGTTAAAACGAAATCAAGTGGGGCGTGAGTTTAAGCCCCGTCCCCCGTGTACGGCACAAAGTTCTTATAATTCCCATCGTTTCATAATAATTGTAGAAAGTCTTCAAACTTGAAGGCAGCCAACTAAAACAACAACATTTGAGTTCCAAAAGTGTCAAGATAAAAATATTGAATAATATACTCTTATTTATTTCACATTGAGACTAAGGGACTCGTCTAATAATAATGTTGATTAAGTATATAATTAGGTTTTTGTGTGTGAATTGCAGGTCGTCCCAAGAAGGCCGCGCGTCAGTCAGCTCGATCGTTGCCATCCATGCTGTGCTTGCTGAATATGTAAGTTATTTATACTTTTCCTGTATGTGAATATTATACTGTAATGACTGTAGCTAAAACGCGATTTCACATTTTGTATAACAATTTTATTCAGTAATGTGTATTTATATTTTCTTCAGTCATTTCCAGTAGTGTACGCACTAATGACAAGGAGGACGAGAGAGGCGTATACTCGGATCTTCGATTATGTGCGTACAATACTGGCAATGAATACGTCGCCGGCCACTATGATGACGGACTATGACCTGGCACTGCGAGGTGCAGCCGCAGCAAAGTTCCCCGACACGGAGGTACACGGCTGCTACTTCCACTACGGGCAGGTCGTGTGGAGGAAGTGCCAAAAGCTTGGTTCAGCTAGACACTATTACCCGGTGCATAACCAAGACTGTAGGGCCTTCGTGAAGAAGGTGATTGCGCTTGCCCTTCTTCCAGCGAATAAAATTGATTGAGTTGCGGCTCTTGAGGTGAGTATTTCGATCACTCTATCTTGAGCGTATGGTTTCCTTTGCGAATATAACTCGCACTAATAAGTTAACCATTGTTATAAGTTCAATGTCATAATCAAAAAAATTAATAAGTTTAATCAATAAAATATTAATGCGTGTCAAATGATACATATTATTTTATAAAATCAGTAAAGACGTGGGCGGTATACTATGCAACTTGTTTTATATTTCGTATACATCCATCACTCGAAAACTATATCATTTCTAATCCTGAGATTCTTTTGCATTTTCAGAAAAGCTGGTTTGCTGCGACGGGACTGAATACAGAGACTCGGTCCTTGTGCAGGTATTGTTTGCCACATTTTACTCAATAATGACCTATAATATGGCCAGCATTCTCAAAAATACTTCCAAATCAATTGGTCACTTTGTGCGAACGACATGCCGAGAAATAAACATAAGAATAAAAAAAAATGTATCAAGTGATAAGGCAGTCTTCGCTACCCTCATGTAAAGTGTTATGGCTATATTGAAGCGGGAAACATTATTTTGTTCGTAGACATTGCATTTCTATAACCTACACTAATTGTTTTCACATCCTATCCTATACAGGCGGGAGTCGCTCCAGAGTTGCGTACTTGACACAAAATAGCAATGTCAGTGGCTAGCGCCGCTCTGGCCAACAATATCCTCACGCTACTGCGGAGTTCTTGGCCCGCATGTCACACACTTCTGACGGGTGCCTCGACGCGATGCACGATATGGCTGCCGATGAAGGAAGTGGTCGACGTTCGAGGTGCATGGATCGATCACGTGACCGCTCGCCTGCAGCTTTGTACTGTTGGCGACCAGTAAGGTGTGCATCGTGTAACTCAAACTGCAGTTACATTCGGGTTTTCCAACAATGGACGGGCGTTACCACTAAGGTACGATTCGACTTCCCCGTGAAGGAGTGGATATTGGAGGACTACGGAGATCTGATAAGGTTTAATGACAACGGGGAGCAGTGGCTAGACCGGGAGACGAGTGAAGAGAGGAAGAGGGCCGTCCTGTACTTCGTCTGGCTGATCAAGAACCAGCACAGCGTCAGCCAGGCGAAGAAAGCGAAGGAGTCAGGGAGTCCGGCGGATACTGATTAGGGAGAAGATTTTAAATGTATATGTACAAATATACCTGATAGAACTATACACATGTGTATAGTTCTATCTTCTATAGTCTATATATTCTATGATTAAAGGAAAGATTTTACATAGTATGCACAATTTGCGTAGACATTTTTTGAATTCTTGTACATGGTATATTCTTTTTTACATATATTTTTGTTCCAACATCACTAGATGACACGTCATTGGGTATTTTCATCCCCATTTGGTCAGTGATGGCCGGACCTGATGGATACTGCCTCGTGCACTTCCAGTCACTCCAATCACAAGTTCTATAATTAGAACTTGATTCATTTTAATAGACTGGGAGATCTTCAACCAAACTTGGACCAACGTGATTATTTATTGCAATCAATGGATATTCGTGATCAGGCAAGCCAGCCGTATGGATTGGAGCCAGAGTATTCAGGCAGTGGGCTAGAAATTGTGCAAGCCATAGAAGAGCAGAGGTTGACGGCAAGCCGCCGCCTGAGTGGCAAACTCCAGTACCCTCCCATCATGACCCGACGCGGGGTAGAGAGACGTGGGTCTGCTGAGTCGAGCCCAGTAACGCGTATATCCATCCATACTACCAGTGAAACGGACTTTCGAACCACCACCCAATTCCTCACCGAAGAGAACATAGACTTCTTCGTTTTCCGAACCCTATCCGACCGAACCATCAAGGTGGTAATTAGGAATCTTATGGAGAGTTTCCCCCTGAGGAGGTCAAGGCAGCCCTATCCGATAAATGGTTCGATGTCCTGAACGTAGCGGTAATGCGGAACGTTAGGGAAGAACCTCTCCCGATGTTCCTCGTCGAGCTCGCTGACTCGGAAGCCATACCTGAGATCTACAAACTCGAGGAGCTTCTGATGATGAAGGTAAAGGTGGAAGGGGACCGTGGGGTAGACGGTCCCAGGCAGTGCCACAACTGCTGTCGGTTCGGGCATGTGTCCTCGGGATGCAATGCCCTGCCGTGGTGCGTGAAGTTTGCCGGCCAACATCCCACCTCCCAGTGCCCCAAGGTCGACAAGACCTCTCCCGCCAAGTTTGCCAACTGCCACGAGCAACACACAGCATCATATTGCGCGTGCAAGGTCTACCGCGCAGCCACTAAGGCGACAAGTCCCGCCAGTCAGGTCATCAGCCAAAGACCAACCCTGCTGAGCCTAAAAAGCCAGCAGGGCATTTCATTCCAGCTCCTCCCCCCCCCCCCAGATAGCAATGCTTGGGCACCAGAGGAACGACCCAAACGTTTGGTAGTCGGAAACGACGCCCCTGCTACGCCACCACCCGCCGAACCAGTAAAGACCACCCCACCCACAGTACCCGAGGAGGAGAGCCTCATCAGATCCCCGGCGAAAGCCCGCAAGATAACCCCACTCCTAAACAGACCCAACCAGCGTAGCAGTAAGACTCAGCATCGCAATAGAGACAGTGAGATTGAACGGCCGGAGAAAAAGGTAAAAGAAGCCGGTAATACTTCTCTTCCTCCGACCCAAAATCGAGCTTTTCTTCGCAGCGATGCTGAAGCGCAGGTAGAAGAGGGCACTAGTGCTGATCAACTCATCCAATTTGACTCCGCGACCCTTTCAAGCCTTATCATCACGGGCTTAGAACTCCTAGAGCGTAGGCTTGCAGCTAAAACTCATTCCGACCTGCAATCCCTCAGTAAGGCTACTATACAGTTCTTAATCGAGGCCATCAAGGCTGTGACGTTGGTGTGATTCCCCACACCCATTACTCCCCCCCGATTTGTTGACCTACGAAGCATAACACAATCAAACATTGCTACTTGTTAATATGAATTATAATCAGTATTTCAAGATGGCCGACATGAGTGTTAGGGAAGTGAGTGAGAGGAAGAATAATAAGGAAAAAGAAAGTAGTGAGTGTGTAATGTGTAACAAAGAAGTCAAGAGTGGGATATGGTGTGTGAAGTGCAACAAGTGGGTGCACTTTAAATATTTGGGCTTTGAGAAGAAAGAGAGGGCGAAACTTAAAGAAAGTGAGTGGGTGTGCCCAGCCTGCAAAAGTGAGGTGAAAGCTGATGAACACATGGGTGAAAGTGATGTAGCAGGGAAAGAAAGAGGAAAGAAAGAAACACAGGAGGAGGAGAGTGCAAAGTGGAAGCAGATAGTTGAGAAGTTGATGAAAGAGATAGAGGAGCTGAAGGCAGAAAGTAAGAAAACTGTGTGAGAAAACTAGTGATAGCAGAGATGAAAGCGAGGGGAATACAGTGGATGGCAGAGATCGAGAATGAGCTTAAGGACTTGAAGATCTCGTGTAGGGAGGGGGAACTGGGAACAAAGGAGAAAGAGGTGGAGAAAACAGACAAGAAGGTAGGTGATGGAGAGAAGAGAAAGGACATTGAGAGATAAAGAAGAGGGGGAAATATCAGAAGAGGAAGGCCGGAGGGAGGAGCATGACGATGAAGAACTACATGCAGGAGCGATAAGGGAACAGGGAAGAAAAGAGTATCGGAGGCATGGTAAGAAGACATTACATAATAATATTGAAAGGTTGGAGGGTAGGAGACATTCAAGAGGGTACAGACAAGACTGGAATGAAGAAAGAGAGGTGGACGAGAGAAAACTATTGATAGGAGATATATGAGGCAGAATGGCTGCAGAATTTTGTAGTGGTAGCGGGAACAGAGCGAGAGTGCTCACGGGAATAAGAGTAGGATTACTCAACGGACAAATAAGGGAGAGATATGGTAGAGGCAGCACGGAGAAATACAACAAGGTGGTACTTTGTGCCGGAAATATAGAAGTTCGAGAGGGAAAGAACAGGGAAGAACTGATGAAAGAAATAGCGGAACTGTTCGAGGGAACAGAAGCAGCCTTTGGACCAGAAGTAGAAGTGCGTGTATGTGGGCTGCAAAGCAGGACAGGAAAGCTACTGAACGTAGAGCTAAGGAAGGTGGCTATGAGAATGGGAGTTAGCTACATAGACTTGGACAACATCCCTGGATATGGAGTAGAACGAGGCAAGAGAGAGGCATTGATTGGACGAAAGCTGAGAACTGACTTAGTCGGCAGAAAAAATGAAAACGAAAGAAATATATGGAAAACTTTTTGGGATACTCAAATGTGGAAAGCGAAGTGGTGAAGGTTTGCACACTGGGTAACGATCAGAGGAAAGGGGAGAAAGCAGAAAGGGGGGAGAAGAGAGAAAATAGAGCAAATAAGAAGAGGAAGAGTAGAGAGGAATATAGAAGGCAGAAGCAAGAATCACGGAGAGAGAAGAAGACCAGAGTGGGTACACTTAATATTATGACGCTTAATGGAAAGGTAGAGGAGTTGGTTGATATGATGATAGGTCAGAAGTTGGATTTATTAGGGCTCAGTGAGACGAAGTGGAAAGGTAAAGGAACAAAGGAGCTGAGAGAAGGATATAAATTATGGTGGTCAGGCGGTAAGGAAGGAAGAAATGGAGTAGGATTTATAGTGAACGGGAAGATGAAAGACAAAGTAATAAGTATAGAAAACATCAACGAGAGAATAATGAAGATGACGGTACAGATGGAAAGAAAGTCAACGGAGATCATCCAAAAGTACGCCCCTCAAACGGGAAGACCGTTAATAGAAGAAGAAAGTTTTCTGAAGGATCTAGAAAAGACCATTACGGCAGAAAGAGTGCTAATTATAGGGGACTTGAATGCGAAAGTGAGAAAAGAGTGGAGAGGCTACGAAGGGGTGTTTGGGAAGTTTGGATACGGAAGTAGAGATCGAGATGGAGTCAATTTGATAGAAATGTGTGTAAGAAATGAGTTGACGATATGTAATACACTGTTCGAAAAGGAAGAGGATAAAAAGATAACACGAGTCAGCTGGGACGGAGAAAAGAAAACAGTGATCGACTACATTATAGCAAGCAGGGGTTTAGTGATGGGTTAGTGACACAGAGGTAAATCCAACAGTGGCATTGGATGGAGACCACAGACTCTTAGTAGCAACAATAAGAGGCGGACAGGAGTGGAAAGAAGAGCACGTTGGAAGAAAAGTAGGGAGTAAACAAGCCAAGTTGAAGATATGGAGACTGCAAGATATTTGTGTTAAAAGGAAATTTCAGAAGTTAATCCAGGGGAGAGTCCCAGGAGGTGAAATAAGGGACGTAGAAGAAGAATGGAGAGTTCAAAGACGTAATGGTACAAGTTACAAACGAAGTGTGTGGAAGATCAAGTGGGAAGAGAAAAGTGAAGGAGACAGCATGGTGGAGCGAGGAGGTGAAGAGGGCAGTGAAACAAAAACAGGAGGCTTGGATTAGGAAGGAGAAAGATAGATCGTCAAGAAATATATTGGAGTACTTAGAGAGGAAGAGAGAGGTTAGGAGCATAATTGTGAAGGAGAAGAAGAGGACGATGGTGGAGCTGGCCGAGAAGCCGGAGAAAGATGGGCAGGGAAATAAGAAAATGTTGTATGGAATTATGAAAGAGAAGCGGAGAGACAAAGAGGAGCAGAAGATCATGTATGATGAGAACAATAAACTGATCCGAGTACCCAGAGAAATGAAGAGGATGTGGAAAGATCATTTTGAAGAGCTACTGAATGCAAAACATACACGGACAGAAGAAGTGGAGGAAGAAGTAATGAGAGGAGAGGAGAGTGTGGCGATGGTGTCAAGAGAGGAGGTAGCACAGGCAATGCAGAAGATGAAGAATGGGAAATCAGCAGGAGCAGATGAGATTGTGGTAGAGATGATGAAGGCAGCAGGGCAGTGGGGGGTGGAATGGGTATTCCGGGTGATGAAGGCAGCGTGGTAACAGAAGAGAGTGCCGGAAGATTGGGTGAAAGGGGTAATAACAGTGATATTCAAGAAAGGAGATAGAAAAAGAAGTAAAAATTACAGGGGAGTGACGCTGATGAGCCAGGCAGCCAAGATGTATGAGAGAATTATTGAAAGAAGGTTGCGAGGGATAGTGGAACCGAGGTTAAGGGAAGAGCACTATGGGTTTAGGTCAGGTAGGTCTACAATAGACCTGATCTTTGCGGTGAGACAGCTGTTAGAAACAAGATGGGAGGAGTGGAGAAAAGTGTTTATGGCTTTTCTAGATTTAGAAAAAGCATACGATCATCTCCCTAGAGTAAGAGTGTGGGAGAGTCTGAGGGCAAAGGGAATAGAGATAGGGATGATAGACCGCGTGAAGAGTTTGTACGTGAAATGCAAGGCTTCGGTACAAACAAGTGGCGGCAGGACGGAGTGGTTTGAGGTAAGGAGTGGCATTAGACAGGGCAGTGTACTCTCACCCATGTTGTTTGTGATGGTGATGGATGAGATGATGAGAAAAGTGGAACCAGAGAAGGAAGGCCCGGGGTCAAAGACAATGATTTACGCTGACGATATATTGGTGTGGGGAGACAGCAGAGAAGAGGTGCAAGAGAAAGTAGAAAGATGGGAAAAAATGACTGAGGAGTTTGGGATGAGAATTAGCGCAGAAAAGAGCAAAACAATGGTGATGAGCAAAGAATAGAGAAGGATCCAAGAAAAAGTACAGCTGCAAGGTCAAGAACTTGAAGAAGTGGAAGAGTTTTCATACTTGGGAAGTGTAGTGAGTAATAAGGCCAAAGTAGAACCAGAATTAAATAAGAGAATAGCAAAGGCGGACGGGATATTTCAAAGAGTGAGGAAGCTGATTTGGAACCCAAATTTTCCGAGGAGTGGGAAGATTCTCATTTCCAATGGTTACTACATACCTATTTGAACATATGGAGCAGCTACATAGTCTATGAACGGGAGAGAAGAAAGAAAAATGGAGGCGGCAGAAATGAAGTTTGTGAGGAGCGTAGCAGGAGTATCAAAGTTGGAGAAGAAGAGAATTAGAAATATAAGGAACGAAGTGGGAGTGGAAAAGTTATTATTTAAAATGGAAAGGGAGAGACTTAGGTGGTACGGGCATATGCGACGAATGGAAAAGGAGAGAATACCGAGAGCAATGTTTGAGATGGCAGAAAACAATGGAGTTGAGAGAAGAGTAGGAAGACCAAGAGAGAAGTGGCAGGAGGGAGTAAGGTGTGGGGTAGTTAACCGAGGAGAAAAATGGGAGGAAGTGCTAGACGAGAGATGGTGGGAAGATAGAAAAAGGTGGAGGGAACTCGTAAGAAGAAAAGACGAAGGAGAGGAAAGTAGTACTAGTGAAGAAGAGGAAGAAGAAGTCGGAACTGGCAGGAACCGACTGATAAGAAGACTGCCCTAGAAGAAGTGGTGGGAACACCCCCTGGCCCAATCTAATTGGTTATCTGGGTTTTGAGAAATATATATAAATAATACATTCCACTTCTTTACACTTTCTTCTAGAAAAGATGAACAAATAGGCCTAAGGGCTAGGTTTCCACGAAAATAAATCTGCAAAACTGTAGGGGAAAGGGGGGGGGGGGGGAATGGGGTACCCCATATTCTCACCAAACCAGAGATGCTGGAGACTTGAAAAAAATCGCGTTTTGTAGAGAATCAAACAAGGCAGAGGACACAAAAATTGCGCTTAAAAGTGTCTACAGTCACGTTAGAGCTAGAAAGATAGAAATCGTCTCCTGCTGATGTAAGAACGCTGTACCACGACTTAAGGGATTGTTCCTTTCAAATGCAAGTAATGCTTCATGTTTATATAATATACTGTTCACAACTAGTAAGTCAAAGAAAACTGTTGAAGGTTTTTTCAAAGATTTTTTTTAATGGTATTTATTAGTGTTTTTCACAAAAATGTACTTGCGGGTAATATGGGGTATAGTGACTCAAGTGCAATATGGGGCACCATTTTGCTATAGGCCTAGGCCTATACCTCTTCATATTTGCTATTATTCAGGTTGTAACTATCTGTTATTATACTTTTACAGTTATTTTTTTTTTAATGTTGCTTAACGACCCCTCCAACAGCTAGGTTATACGGGGGTACGAATGAGCGGATGATAATGAAACGATGATAGGTGAAAGGACGTTTAGAAAAACCCAGGCCTTATGCGGGACTCGAACCCACGCCCAACGGTGACTTCAGTTACTACCGCTAGCGATAATTGACTTGGCCACCGGGGCGGCTTTTTATAGTTATTATTATTAAAAGTAATTAATCCTAGGTAAGCCTACTTGTGTTATTACTGTAGGCTACAATGTTTCTATGATGGTTTCCAGATGCCCAGGGTCTCTGTGAAGAAAAATGTGAGGAAGACATGGGATCCAGCAAAAGTGGAAATTGCCAGTAATGCGGTTGATGCGGCCTTACTCTTGCCAGTAATGCGGTTAAGAAAGGGCCCCCTTTGAAAAGCGTTAGGGGCCCTTATCTTGCCCCAAAATGGGTTAATGCGGCCTACCGCCAGAAAGGGGTTTTAAATGGGCCGTACTCTTCCCAGTTAATGCGGTTAATGCGGCCCTACTTGCAGTAATGCGGTAAGGGAGTTTTGGGTTGGGTAAACCGCAGTAATGCGGTTAAGCGGCCCAGTTTTGCAGTAAGCGGCCCACTTTTGCCAGTAATGCGGTTAATGCGGCCTTATTTGCCGTAATGCGGGCCTCATTTGCCAGTAAGGGTTGAGGGGCCCCTAGTCTTAGTAAATGGGGCCCCTAAACATGGGGTTTAAATGGGGCCCTTTACTTCCCAGAAGCGGCCTCCCCTTTTCCCCGTAAGGGGTTTTAAAGCCCTCTTTGCCAGTAATGGGGTTTAATGGGGGCCTACCTTGCCAGTAATGCGGCCTACTCTTCCCCAGTAATGCGATAAATAGGGCCCTCATTTCCCAGAAATGGGTTTAATGCGGCCTTGTTTTCCCCCGTAATGCGGCCTCCTTTCCCGTAATGGGGTTTTAATGCGGCCTTACTTTTGCCAGAAAAAGGCGGTGAGGGCCCCCCGTTTGCCAGTATGCGGCCTCACTATGGGTTTTTTTGCCGGGGCTTAGTTTCCCAGAAAGGGGCCCTCACTCTTCCCCAGTTGGGGTTTAAGGGGCCATTTTTGCCATTTAATGGGGTTTAAGGGGCCTCACTCTTGCAGTAATGCGGCCCTCCCTTTGCCAGTAAGCGGTAATGCGGCCGTACTCTTGCCGTACAGGTTTGATGCGGCCTTAGTCTCGTCAGTAATGCAGCCTCACTCTTGCCAGTAATGCGGTTAATGCGGCCTTAGTCTTGCCAGTAATGCGGCCTCACTCTTGCCAGTAATGCGGTTAATGCGGCCTCAGTCTTGCCAGTAATGCGGCCACACTCTTGCCAGTAATGCGGTTAATGCGGCCTCACTCTTGCCAGTAATGCGGTTAATGCAGCCTTACTCTTGCCAGTAATGAGGTTAATGCGGCCTTACTCTTGCCAGTGAATGAATGAATGTTGGGTTTAGAGGCGCGTCGACATCGAGGTCATTTTGCGCCTGTACGCTGTAATGAGCCGTTTGCTGATCATTTGAAATGATCGTGTCCGGTGATAATTTATTACCATGATGATCATGAAACCAACAATGGGTTGAAAACAACACACGAGGTGAGTTAGAGACACAACATTAAAACAGTTACGTGAATGACGTAAATGGTCAAACACAAACTCCATAAACATGAAACAAGTAAACAAACGCGTGTATGATGTAAAATGTCATACACACATTTCATGAACACAACATTGAACGACTGTGTGTATGATGTAAATCGTCATACACACACTGATACACTTGATAGCTGAACAAAATGATTGTATAAAAAACGTCATTTTGGTCGTTTGTTCAATAATAAAAGGATTAGATCTCGAGAGAGATGTATCGTAAAGTTAGGATAATGTCAAGTTTGCATTCATACTCACATACACACACACACTCACACTAATAAATACATGCATACAAACAGGAACATACACACGAGAGTTGCAACTAAAACTACGATCATCGTCAAGTCAAGTTATATCAAGTTCAAAAGTCCTGCTTTTCTTATGAACTCAAGAACACAGGATACGCTATCTGAGTCATCACCAAGGATCCGTGACAAGTCATCCGGCATACGCAGACTCCGGCGCAGACCCCGGAACTTGTCACAGTCGACCAAGAGGTGGTGAACTGTAAGTGGCTCAAGGCACTCCTCACACTCAGGCGGCTCCTCTCTCCTCAGGATGAATCCGTGCGTCAGAAGAGTATGTCCAATGCGCAGGCGGGCAACAACAACCTCCTCTCTGCGGCTTCTTCTACATGACGAGTGCCATGGTCGAACTGTAGATTTGACGACCTTCAGCTTGTTGTTCGTTACAGCATTCCACGACACTTGCCACGCACTCCTCATTTCTCGTTTGAAAAGGTTCTTCAGGTCATTAATATGGAGACGAGAATCAAAGGTAGCTGCAAGAAGAGTAGCCTCCTTCGCCGCCTTGTCAGCTCGCTCATTGCCTGGTATTCCTGCATGCCCTGGCACCCAGCAGAAGACAACCTCGCATCGCTGAGCCGCAAGCTCAGCTAGGAGGGTCTGGATGTCCTGCACAAGATGGTCAGTTGGTGAGAAAACATCCAGGGCTTGCATGGAACTGAGCGAGTCTGTACAAATCAAGAACTTCTTTTGGTTGTGTTGCTTGATATGTTTCAGAGCCTGGAGGATCGCAAACAGTTCAGAACTATAGACGCTACACAAGGAGTTGAGTTTGTATTTAAAACTAGTTGAACCTATAGTGAAGGCACAACCCACCGCATCGTCTGTCTTTGAACCGTCAGTAAATATGAAGACATGGTCAGAAAAAGAGGCGGCTAATAGATAAAAATATTGCCTGTAGACAGAGTCGGGTGTGCTTGCTTTAGCGTGCCTTGCCAGCTGGGTGAGGCAGACTGGTCGAGGCACGGTCCAAGGAGCTACCTTGCAGTATCCAGTCGCATACACAGCTGGGAGCTCGCTCAGTGGTCGCCCTAACAGCTCCTTAGCTCGGATAGCTAGTGGTCGTGTAGCTTTATCACGAGTGTTATAGATTCTTTCGTAGGAAGGTCGGAAGATCTTTCCGTACGTAGGATGCTTAGGCTTTCCACTGAGAGCAGATATGAAACAGAACGCAAGATACTGTCTTCTCAGTTCAAGAGGTGGTTCGCCAGCCTCGCAGTACATGCTAATCACAGGACTTGTCCGGAAAGCTCCCAAAGCAAGCCTGATACCAGCATTGTGTACTGTATTTATGGTACTTAAATAAGATGTTCTAGCGGAGGAGTAGACGATACAGCCATAGTCCAGTTTCGAGCGTATCAGTGATCTGTACAAGTTCAGCATGACGGTTCGATCAGCACCCCAGGTAGTGTGACTCAACACTCTCAATAAGTTCGAACTCTGTGTGCACTTTGTTTTCAGTGTCTGAAGGTGCAACTTCCAGTTGAGTTTTTGGTCTAGAGTCATCCCAAGGAACTTGACTGACTCCGAAACTGTGATGGTCGCACCAGATAACATAAGTGAAGGTTGAGGGCTGATACCACAAATGCGATTGAAATCAATGCAGACTGTCATGGTTGACGAAAACTTGAACCCAGTGCTGTCTCCCCAGCGTTCCAAGCGATCTATAGTAAGTTGGAGCTGGCGCTCTGCCGTACTCAACTTGGCGGACTTATAGAATATAGCGAGGTCGTCGACAAAGAGAGAACAATTCACAGGGCGCTTGATACATGTAGAAATACCATTGATAGCTATGAGGAAAAGTGTACAACTAAGGACAGAACCTTGTGGTACTCCGTTTTCCTGTACGTATGGTGTAGAGAGATGGCTATCAAGGCGAATTCTGAAACGACGATGTGACATGAAGTTCACAACAAATGAGGGAAGATGACCTCTAATGCCCCATTCGTGTAACGTCCTGAGAATACCGTATCTCCACGTGGTATCATATGCTTTCTCCAGATCGAAGAATACTCAAAGAAGGTGCTGCTTGGAAATAAAGGCATCCTGGATGAGAGATTCTAGTGTAACTAAATGATCTAAGGTCGAACGGTTTCGGCGGAAACCGGACTGTTCGACAGCTATAAGATTTCTAGTTTCCAGGATCCATACAAGTCTCTTGTTCACCATTCTTTCAAGTATCTTGCAGAGGCAACTTGTCAAGGATATCGGTCGATAGCTGGATGCTTGCTTCCGATCCTTGCCAGGCTTAGGAATAGCTATAGTGATGGCTTCTAGCCAGGAGTCGGGAAAATCTTCAGTCAACCAGATTCTGTTGAAGAGTTTCAACATATACTCGACAGCTACGGAAGAGAGGTTCTTGAGCATGGTGTTATGAACTGCGTCTGGGCCAGGAGCAGTGTCGCTAGACTCCTTGATTGCGGACGTCAGTTCCCACAGGTTGAAGGAGTTGTTATACACTTCACCTGTGGGCGCTCTAAAATCGAGACATTTCCTCTCTTCGATAGCTTTTGTTGTCATGAAGGTTGCCGAGTAGTTTTCACAACTCGACACGTACGAGAAATGGTTACCTAAGGCCGTCATAATATCGTCGGAAGAAGTTTCAAGTCGGCCGTTCACCAGAAGACCATTGATACTGGTGTGAACATGTTTACCCGATATCTTTTTAACCTTCTCCCAGACTTTCGAGACAGGTGTTCGGTGGTTTATGGAGGAGACATAGTGCTGCCAGGAGGTCTTCCGTGCCTGCTTGATAACAAGCCTAGCCTTTGCACGAAGCCGTTTGAAAGATATCATGTTGATCTGCGTTGGGCACCTAGTGAAGAACCTAAGCGCTCTCTTGCGGTCTTTAATGGCTTTGGCACAGGCATCGTTCCACCAGGGAACAGGCGTACGACCCTGCTTACCGGATGTCAATGGTATGGAACTCTCAGCGGCACGTACTATGATGTTGGTAACGTAGGTGACCTGGGACTGCACATCAGGAAAAACTTTTCCTTCGTCAAAGATGGCAAGTTCTCTGAAGGTGCACCAATCTGCACGCTGGAGTTTCCATTTCCTGTGTCTGGCGTTGTTATTAGCAGGAGTGTTAGTCTCGATGACAATCGGGAAGTGATCGCTCCCGCACAGATCAGGATACACTCTCCAATCAAAATCAAGAGAGACTGATGGAGAGCAAACCGTCAGGTCAATCATGGAAGTGGACCCGCTGGCAACACTGAGGTGAGTGGCAGATCCATCATTCAGGAGAGTAAGGTCATTGGTGTCCAGAAAGCTCTCAATTACTCCACCTCTAGCGTCATTTGCCACACTTCCCCACAGGACGTTGTGGGCATTGAAGTCCCCCGTGATTATGATGGGGGCTGGCAGTTGCGCTAGAAGGTGGTCCAAGTCTCGCATGTGCACTCTATCAGCGGGTGGAAGGTAGAGGTTGCAGATAGTTCGAGGGCTAGGGAAAAGCACTCTGACAGCCACTGCCTGCAGAGGCGTCCGAAGCGGTATTTCCTCTGAGTAGCAGCTGTCATGGATCGCTATAACAACACCTCCACTAGCCCTCTCACATAAGATCTTGTCCTTGCGGAAGATGACGTAGGATCTTAGCTTGGGTTCATCGGTGAGTTTCAATCTGGACTCCTGAATACAAATACACTTTGGTGTCAGATCGTGTATCAGGAGCTTGATCTCTTCCAAATGGCAAGACATTCCATTGCAATTCCATTGCAATATCTCTGTTACTGCCATTTTGGTCACTTATCACCTCGTCCACCTCCACTTCCACTTCCTGCCCCGTCTCCTTTTCCGTTCCTGCTCCAAACTATGGCTTTCTTTGATTTGGAGACCGTTTGAAAAGCCGGACTCTGTTCTGAGCCGTCCACAGATAACGTGGAGTTCGAGCGTTTGCTCGACGGAACAACGCCTTTCGTTGCAGTGACTTCCGATGGCCTGGTCGTCACTGACGGTCCAGTTGGTGTGGACCTTGATGTAGATGCTTGTGCATCCTTACTGTTAATCATATTTAAAATACTTTGCTGTAGTTCGGTGATAAGCTTGTTCTGGCTAAGTATGGTTGACTGAAATTGCTGTGCTTGGTCCGCTAATTGCTTTCTGAGAGCTGTCATCTCCTGGGCCTGAGAGATTAAAATCTCTTTCATGTCTAGGAACTGAGCGCTTGATGACGCTAGATCGAGTTGTTGGGTTTGATTCTGGATCGTCTTCTTTTGGTCATCAATAATTGCCTGCATTCGCTCAACTTCCGCAGGAACGGCCTGGCTCGTGACTTGAGAGAAAGATCTGGTTGAATTATCCGGATAAAGCGTAGCATAAAGCTGGCGCGCTTCACCGATCGAGATGTTCTTCGTTGTTTTCAACTCTTCGACTTTCTTCTCCTTCTTGAAAAGAGGACAGTCACGAGACCACGCGGGATGGTCACCGCAGCAATTAACGCAGCTCAGCTTGTTGGTGCAATCAGCCGGCGTGTGTCCCTCTGAACCACATTTTCCGCAAACCTCGGGATCTTTACAATTCGCGCTTGAGTGGTTAAACTTCTGACACTTGAAGCAACGAAGTGGGTTTGGGATATGGGGCCGTACAGGGATAGACAAATAGCCGGCTAAGATGTTAGGTGGTGGCGTTGGTGTTGAGAAGGTCAGAATAAGAAGAGCCGTTTTCTGCAACTGATTGTTCTTCCGGCTCTCAATCCTGAACACATCTACTACCTGCTGCGGTGCCAGTTCCTTCTTTATCTCCTCCACGTCAACGTTCAAGAGGTCGTGACTGAACACGATCCCCTTACACGAGTTGAGTGACTTATGTGGAGTCACTTCCACAAAAGCAGTGCCGAAGATGGTAGTGGCAAGGAGGAGCTTTGATTGGGCGCAGCTTGCGGTCTCAATCAGAAGAGTCCCATTTCGCAGGCGCTTCATTTGCTTCACATCTCCCGCGAGCTTCAGGAGGTCCTTAGCAATACGGAAGATGGACAAGTCAGAAAATGTTCTATTGCCTTTCATCGACATGATGAGAAAGCGTGGCAGCAAAGTCTTCGGAAGATGGTCCTTAACGGAGATTACATCCTCCATCAAATTTCGTGGCCGTTTTTTATTTTGTATATCTGTGTTAATTGGGGGGAATTGACAATCGAGGGGTTCCATAGACTGGTTTGGGGACAACCTACAACAATTACTCGGATCAAAGGACTCAACTAACCCATGTCGGTTCTACCGCATAGGGCCTTGTAAACACAACCAGGTCTAGGTCCTGCAGCTGCTAGACCTGATCAACAACACTGCAGGACAAAGAGCAAGTTATGACTTCCTAAGCAGCAAGTGGCGTGCAGGAAAGTGCCAATTTTACGTCCGGGCGCACATAGACGCAATTGACCTTTTCACTGAGTATTCGGAATCGTTATTGTCATACAAGACCTCATACCCAGCTATTGCAGCCAACGCAATCCATGTACGAGCCCAAGTGCAATAAAAGCCGATAGCATACCAATCAAGTCCTGAACATTGCTGGTGTCGTCTTCATTTGTGGGCGGTTTGAGCACACAAAGTGAGCTGGCAGAAAGAGGAAAGTAAGAGAAGTTTATAGAAAAGAAGGTGACAGATGAGGAAAGAAGTTAGAAGGGTATAAATAATGCTCAGCGCTCACTCCACGTACTCCGGTCACCTAACGGCACCCACTCGACCGAGACGGTCCGAACTTGGTCTGGACCCTCACTCCAGACCTTATCGCCATGGGTGACCCTGCTGGGAGCAAATGAATTGCTCCCGACGATAGCTCTGGAGATCACGGGGTCACGCAAGCCCCCACACCACGTCAAGGTGTCCGGATCCTTCGAGAAGCTACTCTTGCCAGTAATGCGGTTAATGCGGCCTCACTCTTGCCAGTAATGCGGTTAATGCGGCCTCACTCTTGCCAGTAATGCGGTCAATGCGGCCTTACTCTAGCCAGTAATGCGGTCAATGCGGCCTTACTCTTGCCGGTAATGCGGTTAATGCGGCCTTACTCTTGCCGGTAATGCGGTTAATGCGACCTTACTCTTGCCGGTAATGCGGTTAATGCGGCTTTACTCTTGCCAGTAATGCGGTTAATGCGGCCTTACTCTTGCCAGTAATGAGGTCACTGCGGCCTTACTCTTGCCAGTAATGCGGTTAATGCGGCCTTACTCTTGCCAGTAATGCGGTTAATGCGGCCTTACTCTTGCCAGTAATGCGGTTAATGCGGCCTTACTCTTGCCAGTAATGCGGTTAATGCGGCCTTACTCTTGCCAGTAATGCGGTTAATGCGGCCTTACTCTTGCCAGTAATGCGGTCAATGCAGCCTCACTCTTGCCAGTAATGCGGTTAATGCGGCCTCACTCTTGCCAGTAATGCAGCCTCACTCTTGCCAGTAATGCGGTCAATGCAGCCTCACTCTTGCCAGTAATGGGGTCAATGCGGCCTTACTCTTGCCAGTAATGCGGTCAATGCGGCCTTACTTTTGCCAGTAATGCGGTCAATGCGGCCTTACTCTTGCCAGTAATGCGGTCAATGCGGCCTTACTCTAGCCAGTAATGCGGTCAATGCGGCCTTACTCTAGCCAGTAATGCGGTCAATGCGGCCTTACTCTAGCCAGTAATGCGGTCAATGCGACCTTACTCTTACTAAATCATTCGATAACTTTCAATTGAAATATTTTTCTCTTTTAGGCATTAATTTTATAGTAAACAATGTAATTTTGAATAGCAAATAGAAATAACACGAATAAATATTATATTTCTCATTGTTATCTACATTATAGCTCGAGTACCCCATATTCCCACCCTTTCTCATAGCATTTGACAAGCTTCTTTGAATTCGTCCTATCGCTAACGACTATTGCAGTACGACTACGATACTCATAGCGGTTGATCAATTCACACAAAGCATGCTTTGTGTTCCAACAGAATCAAGCTCATTCAATTCAAACTTTCGTGATATCTAGAGCTCAGTTTAGTACGTTCTCTAACTTTAATACGATCAAGGTCAATAGTGAATTGTGATCATTTACAATGTCACACAAACACAATTATCTTCAATATTGAGTTGTTTTTTCAAAACGACCTCCCGTCCTAGAACTCGTCAACACGAGCACAGGAACTACATCTGATTCTGGTAAGATGATACGAAATGTCAAAAAACTTTCTCGTAACACCCACATCTGATTGGACACTTTTTCCCGCGAAATGTTCTTTTGTTGATTTAAAACGTGAATTATTGAGATTACCCGCCAGTGCTCAGAAACTAATGTGGAGACAATCCGGTGCTGGTAGGGTGGAGGAAACACGTCAATAATATACGTTCATTATATCACAAACGCTTTGGTGAACATAGGACTACAAATGCACTATTTGAAGTGCGTGTGTAGGCCTATGATTCCGAATAACTTTGAGCGCGTTTCAGAAAATAAACAGGACGCAATGTGCATTGTTTTGGCTATATGAATAACGTAAAACCCTGACATACTACAAACATTATGCAAAAATAATTCCAAATACCGTAATTTAATTTCTCAGGGGACAGGAAAAAATCCCACCCTCCATGTCGCGTCCAATCCCATCCAATCGCGAAAATAGCTTCGAAAATGTCCATCATTCAATTATCAGAAATAATTTCGGAAATGTCCATAATGATTCAATCTTTAGAAATATCTTCGGAAAAGTCCATGATGAATCAATTATTAGAAATAACTTCGGAAATGTCCATGATGATTCAATTATTCGCAACAAATAACAATAACCGTAAATAAGGTTTGATGAGTTTTGGGCTGTGCCATTACCTGTCACAAGTTGCAACATTTTCTGCGTGTGAATCAAGTTTTAGCTGGAGGATCATTTTCATTAATAAATAATACAAATCCGTGTGATATGAGTACATATACTATCAGCTGTGTCATACAATCAGTTGATAGTATATTTGATATAAGTAGTGATTTCAATAATGTGAATCCCCACCAAAACAAAAACTTGTGAGACAGGGAGCTAGCCCTTGCTATTTCAAATCATTAGTATTCAAAAGAAGTGATATAAAAAGTGTTGGCCAAGTTATCTCTCTATAAGAGAGGAAAAATGCATATGTGTAAATAAGAACTTCGACCCAGAAGTAAATTCGACCCAGGCGTGTCGTTAAACTTCGACCCAGGCATGTCGTTAAACTGCTAAGGGCGAGGCGGAGGAAAACTAAGATGGTTTGTGGGTGTAGTCTCAGCTCGCCCCAGCAACGCTGCGACTATTCAGCGATATTGTTGGACGTGGGTCTGAGGCGCGACACCCCAACACATCCGTTTCCCACACGCCGCCCTCCCCCCCGTTAAAGGGGGGCCTATCCCTACCACATACATGGGTACATTGATAGATAGTAATTAGTATTTATTAATATTATCAATTATTATGACTTGGCAATATTTTTTTTATATTTCTATGTTGTTGTGACTTGACAGTATTTTTTATATTTTATATTGTTGTGTTATTATGACTTATTATTGTAATGATGTTATTATGACTTATTATTGTAATGAATTAATAAACATTAATGAACGTAATTATAACCAGGCTTAATAGCTTTTGACACGATGAAATGAAATGTGCATGGCAATCTAGTCAAGCTACCGCTCGACTAGATCGAATGAGGTTATGGTTGAGCTCAGACAATGGCAGACAAAGCGTTACGCACCCGGTTGGATTTCACATAACGAAGAAAATGTGGACGATCCGCAGCCAATCAAAAGGAATAAACAGCGTGACTCGTACGGGGGTGCTGCCTGGGCCCCACCAACATACCCGGACCGTGAAACTCAAGATAGCCAAGAAGCAACGCGGGTGTGGTTATCATCCCAGGACTGTGACGTAATGAGTGCAAAGATGATTCGGAGGATGGATGTGACATATACCAGCCCACTGCATCAACAATAAATCTACAAGCTATGCTGTCGCCATTGAACAGTGGCCGCTCCTGCGACATTCGGAATACGTTTTGAACCACTCCTCAACTCTGGTAGGCATCGATGCCAGGAAAATGTGGACCAGGAGCTTAGAAGCCAAGAGTAGGCATATTGTCGACTACTTAGCTACGAAGAAATGCAAGAGGTTGACGGCGGCCCTGATAGTTAGGCACGTTAGATTAACTATTCGGGGTTTAGTGATAGAAGCATGAATTTTTCACCACGTATGTAAATTGCAAATCAAACGAAAATGGCTCGGGGAGGCCTGGAAAAACTTGTCCCGTTTAGGGGTGACGAAGGGTTGAAATTTGGGGGTGGAAAATATTGATTAATTTCTTGAGGGTAGTCTGCGCAACTGAAAAATATAAAAATTCATAATATGCCATCAAATAGTATGAACATATAATTTGATTCAGAAAAACAGTCATTTGACCTCGGGGTTAACCACTGTGACGACCTTTGACCTTTTATCTGCATTTCTTATTTTTACTCGAATTCTGTCTTGCGACCATTTGTTTTGA